>JASDQU010241901.1:88421-106051 GCA_032191745.1 Picea mariana | reverse complement strand
CCAAGGAAAAGAGGACCAAGCTAGTCCCTTTAGACAGAAAGAGTACATTTGTGGGGTACAATGAATATTTGAAGGCATACTAGATCTACATCCCTGGTTAGAGACAAATCGAGGTTAGAAGAGATGTCACCTTTGAGGAAGAGATAGCCTTTCGTAGATCTTGTTAGCACTCTGTAATTTTGTTCGGATGATAAACAAATGATAGAGGTAACCTACAAACCAATTTTAGATTTGGGTACTAGCCTGCTCATCTCAGAGAGGGCTCTCTCCTTTCACTTGGTCTTTATTAATGAGTTTTCTTTAACAATTCAATGGTTAGGTTTTTTTTTTTTATAATGTTGCTGGAAAGTAAGGGGAGGGAAACTTAGGGCCACAGAGTCAAAATTTTGAAACGAATGGAAGAACTGAATGGCCTGTAAAAATATCTAGAGGAGAAAGGCTAAATGAGGCGATAACTATGAGTTATAAATTGTAAGTTTGTAGAGTGTAGGAAGAAAGAAAACATATAACTGCATCAGAGCATTAAATAAATGATTCTAAATTAGTTAGGAAGAAGTTAACACAGTTTAATTTGCTTCAACCGAGATCATCACAAGATGAATTTTGGGCCTTGGACTATCCAATTTAAACAAAAGACAGTGAAAATGAAATCATAAATACAAGAAATACATAAAAAGAGAGGAGACAAAGCTCAGATCACCACCATTAGAATCTTTTCATGGAAACTTCAAGACTTCTGTATGTGTATTCAATTCAACTTCAAAAAATTACATTCAAGTGACGAATAACTAAAATCGTGCCCTTGCACTTCTGCCAACACTAATATATCATGAACTCCTAATATTTATACAAGTTGAGTTCCTTTGGTTTGAAACCAACTACAATAATTGAAATGAAATGTTTCAGTTTCTGAAACTGATTACAATGATTACAAATGATAGTTTTGGTTTGAAACTGATTACAATAATTAGCAAGAAAATGTTTCATGATCCAACTTATGATCCCTCTTACGCTTCGATCCCGTTCTTTGCCACTTGTTCTGCTTTGGTCTTCCACTTGATCTGCCATCTTTAGTGACATCTGGACATCATCTACTGGACCTTGGAAAACTGCACTTTATCTTACCCAACCATACTATCTTCTTCCATTGCAAGTCAGAAGGGATATCATAATATATCATTTCTTTGATCAGGATCTCCATGTCAATGTAGGAAGCATATAACATGATTGGTAGTCCATTTTTTGCTGCTTTGAACTGATTCAGAATCTCAAAGTCTGTAATCAGATGCTCAACTAATGTGGCTCCTTTCATATTTTCTTCAAGGGTTTCTAACTTGGAGTGATCCATTCTGCACTGAGTAAGGCAAGCATTGTATTCTTCCTGATCATATAATTTTCCTTTGCCATCCCAAAATGGTGGGAGGCCTTTGATAAAAAATTCTTCAAACAAATCTTTGAATTCTTGCACACCTTTCTCCATCTGTGTTGCCTTGGTCTGAACTGATGTTAACAGGTTATGTTTAGCAATAATCCTCCTAGCCCATATAATCAATGTAGTTATGTCTTTAACTCCAATAGTCCAAAGTTCTGTAGTAGGAATGGATTTGAGTAAATTTATGACATTTTGGGCCCATTCTGATGGCTTCTTTGCTAAAGTCTTATTCACAACAGTGCCCCTACTTCTGACTGTGATGGCTATGTTGTATTTATCATTGATGAAATTCAAATACACTCTGAACTTGGCAACTTAAGAAGCTATAGAGTCCCAAATGATATGCTTGCCCCCCTACAACATGCCTTTGCATCTTAATCTCATCTTCAACTTATCTATCCTTTTTTACAGGATTTCATTCTCCTTTTGAAATTGAGCTATTCTTTCATCCTTTTCTTGCATCTCCTACTTCAATTTCTCTATGCTTCCCTTTAGCCCTTTGATTTCTCTTTCTTTTTGGCTAACTTGTGACATAGCCTAGACAAGTCCTTTAGTGTTTGGCCCAACTTCTGCAGCAGGAGGTACAACTACAATCCTATTTAGCAATTCTATCTTCTCTTGTGATCACGTCACCTTTTCCCTTTCTAGCTGCAATGCCTTAGCCTTGTATTCCAATGCCTCTTGACGAAGTGTTTCATTTTTTGGTTCTAGAGCAACGAATTCTGTTATTTGTGGATGCTCTGTGGCAGAAATTTTCAATTTCTTCTTCAAGCTTTGAATCAATTTGTATTTTTCATCCAATGAGGATTTCACCCCTTGAGGGCCTTCAGATTCTAGCCTCTTGACCTGAGTCTGCCATGCTTTACTAGATTCTTTTTCTTGCCTCAAATGCCCTTCCAATTTCATTGCATAAGATGACAACTTTGAATTCTTCAAACTTAAACTTAGGTATTCAGAATACAACATATCACTGGTATTTTTATGGAATTTAACCTTTTCTGGAGCACTGATGTTGTCATACTTTATATTTATCTCAGAGACTATGTCTTCATCAACAACTGCAATGTTAAAGGTCCTTTTCTCAACATCCCTTACTGTGAATAGAGAATATTTATGTTGAGAAATATTTTCCACTTCAGGGACTAGATCCCTGACCTCACCTAGAGCTATGTTTCCTCTTTCTGCATACTAT
Organism: Picea mariana; assembly: GCA_032191745.1. Taxonomy (NCBI): domain Eukaryota; kingdom Viridiplantae; phylum Streptophyta; class Pinopsida; order Pinales; family Pinaceae; genus Picea; species Picea mariana. The sequence continues at coordinate 103,427 of JASDQU010241901.1, read as the reverse complement.
TTTTCTATTTCTTCTTTGGATTGATAAACTAGCTCAGATGTTTTTTATCAAAGATGTATTTCTTGCTGCTAAAATTTCTTGAGCTGTTTTCACTTTGGAGCTTGCTTTCCTTTTCAACCTCTACAATACCGGTACCACTTTCCACCATATCCAGATTTACTTGTTCTCTAAGCTCTTCCTCCTCTAAATACACTATCCGTAGAGGGTGTGAAATCTTCATCTTCTTAGGAGAAGTCTGTTGATCACTGGTGCCCAGGGCTTCTAAACTGCTTCTCTTGTTGTAAACACTCATCTTAGGGACTTTGACTATCAGTTTGTGAGGATCTTGCTGTGTTTGACTTTGTTGCAGGTTTGCTTCCACTTAGTGTGTTTGACTTTGTTGTAGGGTTGCTTCCATATTAGCAAAAACTTCTAGGTTTTCTAGTTTATCAAAACCCTCAGCATGTTCATGCTCATAAGGGGTTTGTTTGCTCATCAATATTCTCTTAGATATGATTTGGTGTGGATCATATCTTCTCCCCTATAGTTGTGAAAATCCAAACTCTTTGAGATTTTATTGAATTTGAGAAAAGCCAAAACATTTTTCAGAGAGTTTGTCTTTGCCAATGAATGTGAGTATAATGGTTATTGAAGTCCAATGGGTCTATTCCCTGTTGAGTCAAATTTTAGGTCTAGACAATGATAAACAAGTGGTCGAAGTCATGCTTAGTTTCCTTTTAACATTTATTAAGTCAGAGTCTGGTTTGTTAGTGGTTGGCCATTGACCAAGTTTTGAGGAACACTTGGTCGTATTTGACCATTTTTGGGACTTCGACGCCTTATCAAAGGAAGAACACAAGACGAAGCAGAGATCATGGGATCTTGGCCCACTTTGGGTCCTTTTTGTTTTTTTAGGATAATGTAATGGGAAAGGGATGTCAGCCCATGGGTTTACCCACGCTTAGGCCCAATTTTTTAATATATAAATATATATTTAGGCAATGTAAGGACCCCCAGTGGCTTAGTGCTAAGATTTGATCTATGTGATAGACTTGCAGAGATGAGTGCAAGTATTGTAAGTGTTGAGTGCACAGATTGTAAGGAGGCTATGTGCTAGATCTACTCGGGGAAGGAGGATATGGCGAGGTGCACGCAGATTTGCTGTCCTATGCAGAGTAGGATTTTGATAAGCTCTGTGTTGTAACCTGATTGACTGAAGCTAATATAGAATAAGAGTTGGTGGATGTAGCCCCAGGGTGGGGGTGAACCACTTAAATACTGTGTGTTGTGCTTTGTACTTATTCTTAGATGTTTTTCATTGCTAAGCTCTTAGATTAGATTGGATAGATCTATTCTTTCTTTGTGCTTCTGAGATGTGAATGAATGTTAGATCTGATATATATGAAGATGCTCAATGATGATCTACTGGATTTGATCTGTTTTACTCTTGCTAAGTGATGAAATATTAGATCTAAGTGAATGCTATGATGCTCTGTACCTTCTATGAAGTATAATAAGGAATGTATATTGATGAATGACCTATGCTAAGTGCTTGATAAGTGTTGAAATCACAGAGTTGTATCCCAGCTAAGGTTGCAGACACCTGAGTCTTGCAACCACCACTGCCTCTACTTCGAGTGAGACTTCATTTGCTTCACAGGTGTTGCCGAAAGGGCTGGTAGTTAGGGTTTTGTTGGTGCGCTATTGTAATCTTTGAACCCCTGTGCCAACAAATGGTTCCGTTGCCTGGACTGGGACTGTGATTATTGAGAACTGAGAAATAAAATCTTTATGCAAAGATTTGATCTAGAAACCATGAAAGCTCTGTGTGTAGATCTATTTCCCTAGTGCACATATTTTTATTTGACCCATGAAACTTTGTGCTAAAAAGAGAAGGTCAGATATGAAGAAAAGAAGCAATATCTAAATGCTTTGTGCTCTAAGAAAGGTAAACGTAGAAGTTTCTAAGGAAAAAAGGTTAGATATGCAGAAAAGAGGTAAGATCTGTAAGCTTTGTGCTCTGATAGAGGTAAGAATAGTCAAAAGTTTTTAGATCTGGAAGCTTTGTTCTCTGCAAAAGTAAAACAAGTGAAAATTGTTGTTTCTAGAGTATGGATCTAGGTATTTTTGATAGATTCTGTCCTAGCTTGAAAACTAGGGCTCTGATAGATGAAAGAAAGTTTGATATGAATAGATCTGATAGATATGTTACACCTATGCATAGAAAGAATGTTTGTATGAACAAGCAGATGCAGGATCCTCGACATAATTTTTTGCAGGTTAGCTACCATAACCCTAGTGCGCAGTATATAAGAGGTTGGGGATCATTTAAAATAAAGAGAGGATTAACCCTCTGTTACAGTTGTAGAAGACCAAGACATATTGCTAAGGAATGCCTTGGTGAAATAACTAGTTGTCTCTGTTGCAAAGCTCTGGACCACACAGTATTAGATTTCCCTAGAATGATTGCTAAAATTGAAGGCATGAATCTGAAATAAGAAAACCCTAAGGCAGATCCAGAAATAACAGAACCCCAGAGAGAATCAAACAAGATGTTACTACATATACAAGACACCTTGAATGATCACTGACATGTTAGATTATCAGAGGCATTTAACAAGAAATAATGCATCGAGGTAAGAATAAGAGACTTCGACATTGACTGTGTTCTAGATGAGGAAACACAAGTGAATATTATGACATAAATAACTTGAGAAGCTATAGGGAGGCCTGTTATGACCCCTTCATTGAGTGGAATAGGTTTATTCGGAGGGAAACTAGTGACCCTATGTGGAAGGTTCAATCATATATCTATGAATGCTAATGGAACTTCAACAGAAGAAGATTTTGAGATTATCAAATTTATTGAGGACAATGCCCCGTTTACTAAGTTACTTGGAAATCCTTGGATTGAAAGAGATCAAGCCATAAATAAGGAAGAAGAAAAAGTTTTAGAACAACAGAGACAAGAGTTAAAAGACTTCATGACCAGAAGGATCGCGCAGTTGATTGAAGAACAAGAGAACAGATCTAAGCTATATCACACTAGGGACCCAGATATCAAAGTTATCAGAACACTAGAGGACTCACAGAAGACTGAAGTTTCTATCTCAGATAAAGAAGAGATGGTATGCCTGAACCCTAAGAAAGAACCTCAGCAGCGCAAAGTAACTATATCCAAGGAATATAGGAACCAGAATAGGAAAAGAACTACTGAGATGAAGCTCACTGGAAAGAAAGATAGAAAGTTAAGTAAGAAGAGGGAAAATATTGAAAAGTTGCAGAAGATTCCAGATAGAACATCGTAGAAAGAAAGCTTGTAGAATGGGAGCTTCGCTGAGATATCAGAATAACAACCTATGGCACTTCTCCGTGATGAAGCGATATAGCTATTGGACCAAGATACCCGTTCGACTTCCACCCCGAACAGACAAAAAAACATTAAAGGATCATCACTAAACCATTGGACCGCACCATAACAGATAGAACTAGAGTTAAGGAAGCCCCCATCCATTGAAAACGATCCATTACAGACTTACTTACTTAATCCATCGTGCCATAAACAGAAGACACTTTTTCTAATCGTGAATTTGATCCCGTAGATTACCTGAATTCTGAAGAGTGATTACTTTTCCCTCACTCTCTACCTTACTACAGTGCCTACGTTACGATGAGAACTCGAGCTATTGATCTTGAGTGTATATGTCCGACAAATTTAGCGTAGCTGAAGAATTTGTAAGAGAGGTACTCACTAGCCTCAGAGACAAAAGAGTCATGTCAAAATGAGAATTTTCTACAGGTTTATAGGCATCATCAACGAGAGGAGTGAAAGCCTCCCCGTTGACTACTCGAGCAGGAACATCCCGAGTTGACGCATAACGTAGAACCAAACATAAAGATGATATGGCCAATGTGGGGTTGGTTCCATCCATCCTACCTACTTACACACCACCTCTGAGTGGTGCGATCAACAGAGACAATGTGCCTAGAGACTTCGAGTACACTCTAGTCACTGTGTACCTGCTAAAAGGGGTATGTGAAGTTCATGTAGATCAATACAAGATTGCAGCATTGAAGTTCAGTGACTTCAACCTGGGAGATCGTAAAGTCTACAACATGCTTTCCCCACACAAGTACCTAACCAGAACCAAGTTAAAGAATTCAAAGATCATCCCTCAACAATGGACAATGGACCTCGCACAGTCTACTCTACTCAACGTTATGAAGATACCGCACTTCGACAGACACCAGGAGGTGAATTCTTGTGTTAAGATACTCCTGGCGAGCTACCACGGAGGATACCTATGGTTGAACCACTGCATCATAGTTGATCCAGTGCTAATCAATAGGATCACGGGCCTTAGCATGCAGGGCCCTGATCCCCATGACTACTATCCTGGAAAGACCGTGGACCGCGCTCTTGCTCATAAGATCAAAGAAGCTTATGGAGATATTGAGAAAGGAGCACGAGGCTACAAGGTAGCCTTTATTCAGAGTGACGCAGTGCACCTTGCATGTCAGCTGATCGCAGGGAGGCTCGTTCTCAAGAATCGACCCACGCAAGTATCCGACTTTGTAGTTGACCTCGTAGGAAAGTGCGCATAAGGACTACAGATGAACTGGGTGAAGTACCTGATGAATCAAATAGAGATCAACTGTAGAGAAGCCTAGGCTCAGGGGCATGAATTCCATTTTAGCTGGCTCTTGATACTTATAGATTTTGTTGCATGGGAGCTACCAGAAGATGCAACCTTCCCAGACCTCGACCCTTTTGAGCCCTTAGTTGCAAATTTCAGTACCTTATGGCACTTGAATGATATGAGAAAACAATGGAAATCCAATGCCGTATTCCACGCCTACTACAATCAGTTGAACCGTGCCATCCAGTCCAAGCCTTGGATAACCCTAGATACCCTCCTCAGGTTTAGGCCCTTATACCCTACCGGAAGATGCAACCTTCCCAGACCTTGACCCTTTTGAGCCCTTAGCCGCAAAGTTCAGTACCTTATGGTACTTGAATGATATGAGAAAAAAATGGCAATCCAATGTTGTATTCCATGCCTACTACAATTAGTTGAAGCATGCCATCCAGTACAAGCCTTAGATAACCCCAGATACCCTCCTCGGATAACCACTTCATTACATAACAATAGGCATCGATGAGAACAAAGAGAAGTTATAGTCTTATTATAAGCTGACAAAAGAAGACCTAGAGGAAATCGCCAAGGAATGGTCCGCATACCTCCTTGTTTCAACAGACCCCGCATAATTGTCCGACATTGACAACCTAGAAGCTGCGCATGATACACTTGGGCCCAGTAAGATGAAGAAAACAATGAAGACAAAGAAGGATGAGGAAATACAAGATATAGACAACATATCTGTAAGGACTTCATTCATTACACCCGAGCAAGAAGGTAATGATGAAGAAGTTGAAACAGAGGCCAGGAGACGAAGAGGACTCATTGAAGAAAAGGAAGGTTTCACCTCTGAAACCTTCCTCCTGGAAGAAACCTAGAACCCCTATAACCAAGATGAAGGCCACACTCACCCCAGATGACTTCAGTTTCCTCCTCGCCACTATGAACGAAGCTATAGAAGAAATAACAGAAAAACAGGAAGCCAAGAAAGACGCAATGTATAGTAGAATTGAGAGCGAGATCCAAGGAGTGAAACAGACACTTCAGTCTAGCCGTCCAGTCTCCACTGTGCCCCTACCAGAAGGAACAACAAAAGAGAGAGATGAATCAATTAAACTCTGCAAGATTGCTGCCATAGTTGAAGCACGCCTTCAGAAAGCACAGGAAGAAACTACACAGGCCACCCAGGCCTTAAATCAAGCACAGGAGGAAATCATCGAGTAGCGCTGAGCTGTGCAACAAGAGAGGGACGCTCTCCAAGCAAAATAGGAAGAATACATAGCAAAGATCCAAAAAGAAAAGGAGCAGCTACTCGCGAAGCAGTCTGTTGGTGTTGGAAGTCACTCCTGGATTGCAGCAAGAGTAGAGCCCGACGTCCATCAGTTTATGTCACGATTTGTTTATAAAAGGGGGGGTGATCAAATGGAATTAAACTCAAAATAATATCACTCACTCAGAAAACTGGGTTGGAACAACAAGGACATGCGAGGTCTTGATCTAACTTAAGCCAGTAAATTGCATAGTGGTGAGTAAGTGAAAGAAGAGAAAGGGGAAAAGTCTCGAATATGAGATCCTCTCAGACTAGAGAAACTTCAAAGTGAACCTCAAACATTGTAGAACCAATACAATAAAAAATACATCATATAGTCATAGCAACACCCGACTGGATCAACCATGGCCGAGCTTGAGATTCAGAGGAACAAGGAAAGGAAGAGGCTGGCCACCATTAAACAATAAATCTCAAAATATCATTCTATAACTAGAGAACCAGAGGCTTTGTTAAATCTTTATAGTCGAGAGCTTAGCTCTACCATCGATAGATTACAAAAATGGAAAAATTGCCTACATATACCCCAAATCCAATAATGACATCAAAACCAAGACTTATCATTAAAAACATTATGTCTACATGTTTACTAGTAGACTTCACCTGCAGTCTCTGGATGGTCATGTGCTTGTGTCAGATGCAACCAGGCTCCTGGCAACCCTGCAAAAGAATTGACCTGTCTCAGGTCCCTTTTTGGAATTTCCATTTATGGTGGAGATGATGTCTAACCACCACCAACCACCTCAATAATTGCTTCCTTGGGATTGGGAACGACCTGACCAACTCTGCATTCTTGGAACGTGGAATCCTTCTCGCGCTGCCACCTGGATCGGCTGAACGACCTAATGGATAAGGCATGGAGGCCAGTGTGAAGACTAGGGCACATAATTGGAAGTGGTGGATGAGCGGTGACCAGGTAGGGATGAGGGGAATCAATGAATGAGGAGGTGATGGGACATGATTGGTCGAGGGAGGACACGTGGTTTATGAGGGAGTGATGTGGAAAATAGAGGGACAAGTGTCGGAAGGCAAGATGTTGAAATGAGAATAAGGTGGGTCAATATGGTGTTGAATGGAGCTGAGATATGGAGTGGAAGACAGGTGGCAGAAGATGAAAGGTGGAGGCAATCATGAGGGGATGACAGGGGGACCCACTTTAAGCTGCCAATTTTGGCCCCCCCCCCTCATTAAAGGAAGAATAGCGTGGGGGGTATATAATCCATCCTCAGCCGCAGATTCAGGTGCCTTGATCCTAGCCGCTCAAACTTGCATGCTCAATTCCGGACCCCCCCCCTCCACCTTAAAGGTAGAAAGGCGAGGGGGTTCCAGAATCCAACCTTGCCCATAGATCTGGGCACGCAGATCCTAGCCGCCTAGTTTTGCCCGCTGCTTAACGAAACACACATTGCACCCCAAACTTAGGGTAAGTGGGTTTTTACTCCACTTCTTTCCATATTTTCACCAAAGGGGTTCGCCTATTAGGAAAAATACCCCCCCTACATGTTTAAGTGCTAACATTAGGCTCCATGGGGGATAGAGTCATCCCTGTGATGCTCTAAGAACTCATTCTGCAGTTCCAGTGCCTTGTTGTTGGGCTATGGAGTTATTTATTAAGCCGAAGATAAATAGAAAACAATATTTACAAAAACAGAGGAGCTGTCTGATGCTCAAACAAAACATTTCTTCAATAATTTCCCATTTACTGGGCCGTTAAAACTTCTTCGCCCTCCAAATCCCACAACCTGTAAGTGTTGTTCAAGAATACTTTAGATATTTTGAAGGGCCCTATTCAGAGGGCATCAAACTTGCTGTGTTTGCCCCTATCTTGCTTGGGCGCATCCCACTTAAGCACCAAATCTCCTAGCTCGAATTCCTTCTTCCTGACCTTCCTGTCAAAGGCCTGCTTGATATTCTGCTGATGATTGTAAGATATGTCCATTACCTACTCATTGATCTGCTACAGTTCCACCACTTGATGAATTCTTTTGACCATATGGTCTGGCTCTCCTTCATGATCTTGAAAGAATTTCTCTATAGGTAAAGCAAGCTGAGTGGGAAAAACAACCTCCGTCCCATAAACAAGTTGAAAAGGTGAGGTGCCCAAGGACTTCTTCCTTGTCACTCGATCAGCCCATAGAGAGAATTTGAGCTTTGAATCCCAGACCCTCTTATTGTCTTCCAATAATCTTGTAATGAGCTTGATTAGAATTTTATTATAAGATTCTGCTAGTCCATTTCCTTGAGGATAATAGTGAGTGGAGTGAATTAGTGAAATCTCAAACTACTCACAGAACTTAACCAGAGGCTCAGACCTGAAAGAAGCAACATTATCAGTGAAAATTCTGTTGGGACAACCAAATCTGGCTATGATGTCCTCCAGGAAGCTGATAATTACCTTGTGTGAAGCACTCCTAGTGGGGGAAACTTCTATCCACTTGGTGAAATAGTCCATTGCAGTCAGGATTCATCTGTGCTATCCACTTGAAGGAGGATGAATTTCCCCAATGAAGTCCAACCCCCACTGTTGAAAGGGTGCTGAAGCTACTACAGGCTTTAGTGGCAGAGATTTGATCTGCTGCTTTCTTGAGAACTTTTGGCATTTGATGCAAGCTCTGATTTCTCTGCAGACATCAGCGAATAAAGTGGGCCAGTAGTACCCAGCCCTGAGAATTTTATGGGATGTGGTCTTCCAGAAATGATGACCCCCACAAAGGCTGCTATGGAAATCAAACATAACTTTCTGGGCTTCCTGTGGATTCAGACACCTCAGAAACACCCCTAGAGGATCTCTCTAGTACAAGGCTTGGTCAATAAGGAAATATCTGATCACCTTGAGATTTAAATCCCTTTCCTTTCTTTTTCCCATTCCATCAGGAGGCTTAAATTCTTGTAGAAAGTACAAAATGTCTCTATACTAGGTGCATTCTGCTAGTGATAATCCACTCTGAGAGCTCTTGTTGGATGATTGAGCTTGCTGATTTTTTGAGCAAGCATTGATGAAGCTAACCCCTAAGGCCTTGCAATTGGATTCAACCAGCATCTTGGCTAAACCCTACCCTTTTACGAACTTGGTGGGCTTAATCTCTAGGTCAAACTCCAGGATCTTGGCAATCCATTTACCTCTTCTCCCATCTATTTCAGGCTATACAAGTATGTCCTTCACAGAGGCTGAAGGAACATATGCAGTCACTCTTGAGTGCAGGACATAGACTCTGAAAGCTTTGATAGCTTTCACCAAGGCATAGGCTTGTTTCTCCATGATCTCATACTTGATTTCTGCATCTCTTATTGCCTTACTGAAGAAAGAAATGGGTTTCTCTCGCCCTTCCTCATTTTTCTGCAATAAGACCGCTGCCACTGTATCAAAAGAAGCAAAAGAAAAAATTAGGAAATCCTTGGAATAATCAGGACTGATCAGCACAGGTGCCTCAGTCAATGCCTTCTTTATTTGGACAAAATATTCCCTTAGATCAACAATCCATTTTACTTCATTTCCCTTTCTGAGCATGGTTGTGATGTGTTTCACCACCTCATCAAAATTTGAGACGAACCTCCTTAGAAAGTTGATCTTCCCTAAAAAAGCCTGAAATTCCTTTCTAGACCTGGGAAGTGACAGGGTCTAAGTTGCCTCTACCCTGCTAGGATCAACTCTCACTCCCTCTGTTGATACTATATGGCCTAACAAATTCCCCTCTTTCATAGCAAACAAAGCTTTCTTGGGATTTAAGGAAAGGCCAAACTTTCGGCATTTCAAGAAAACTTTCCTTAAGTGACAACAATGCTCTTTATCAGACCTGGAGAAGACTGTGATGTCATCCAGATAGATCACCACAAATTGATCTTTCTCCCCGATGAAGCTATATCCATGGCTCGCTGAAATGTCACTCCTGCATTCATTAGTCCAAAAGGCATTTTGGCATACATGAATGTGCCCCAAGGAGTGGTGAAGGTAGTTTTTTCTCTGTCCTCAGGCATGACTGATATCTGATTATAGACAGAAAAATCATCAATCATGGATATCCTAGATGCACTAGTTACCCTCTGCAATATGTGTTCCATGTTGGGCAGGGGATAGTTGTCATTCTTTGAGCTTCTATTCAAGATCCTAAAATCAACACAGAGCCTGATTTCTCCACTTTTCTTCCTCACTGGGACCAAATTGGCCACCCATTCAAAATGTCTCAAGGGGAAAATGATTTGGGCATCTGACAACTTCTTCACCTCTTTCTCCATGACAAGCAACAACATGGGATTTATCTATCTTATCTTTTGCCTAAATGGCTTAGCCTCTTCCTTTAGTGGGATCTTATGCTCAATGATGGATGTGTCATATGTCTTGAGGTCTTCATAGGTCCATGCAAACACATCAGCAAATTCTCTTAATAACCCAATATATTCGGCCCTCTGTTCTTGGGTCAGGGTGTCTGACAGCTTGAAAAACTTAGGCTCCTCCTATGTGCCAATGTTGCACTCTGCTGTATCAACATCTTCATTTGAAACCCTACCCTTTAGTGCCACATCATTCCCATCGAACAGTTTTTCTAAAGGGACTAGTCCCTTTGGAATTTGATTGCTGGGCAACTGAACTATATGGTGATTAACAATTTTATTTAAAAATACCTCATGGTGAGAGTCACCTTCGGGATTAGGGTCCTGATCAATGTGCAATGCAGAAAATTCATCGACGGATTGAAGAAATTTTTCGATTTCAAGATCGTCTTTGAATACCTTCCAATGCTTGACATTGTCTGGGATGGATGGCCTATATCTTATCTCGACCCCATATTTGATCTTAGGCGGCAAAGGGATCCTGAACAAACTAGCTGAGACAACTAAGGAATCGGCCAAAGTATTTTCCTCTCTTGGAATAAAAGAAATGTTGAAAGCCGAGAAGAAATTATCAATCAGGTCCTACACCTCATTTCTGTAACTCCTGAGTCGAGGATGCTCAACCCGATAAGCATTTATGACTTGCTGGATTATCAACTCAGTATATCCGAACACTGCTACCTCCTCAATTCCGATTTCTTTTGCAGCCCTCATACCCAAAACAAGAGCCTCATATTCTACCACATTGTTGGTGGTTTCAAATTCTAGCTTGTATGATAGGGATATGGTTTCCTGACATGGTGACACAAAATCCACTCCACCGCCAGCGCCTATGCTAGAAGAAACTCCTTCAAAGAACATATTCCAAACAAAGGCGGTTGGAGGAGGTATCTCATGATTAAAAATGGGCTGCTTTCTTATCTGTAAAGGGGGTTCAGGAGTCTCAGTGATTTGCAATAAACTAGACCTCAAATCAGTGTCAAGTGCAAAGATGGGATGATTGGTGGGGTTTTCTTCATCACTAACAATGTATGCCAGCTAAGCTTCTCTGTACAACCTCCTGTGTTCCCCTTCGAAGACTATAATGGTGGCATATGTGAGATCCATATGTAATGTTCCTCCGAGTCTTTTAATCCAAGATCTTGACAACAACATGCCAAACTTGGGGGGAACATTAGCTACGATAATGTCCATGACCACACTCTTCATTAGAAGTTGAAATAAAGAGACCACCAGGTCTTTGATGACCCCAAGGCATTGCACCCTCCTTGAATCAAAGGAGTACAAATCATGATAATCCTTTGTCACTTCCAGTCCCAATTATTTCATGACTATTTTGGGCATAAGGTTGTGGGAGGCTCCTGAATCCATGAGGTAATTATGCAACACCTTATCATGTATATTCAGAGATGTGTAGAAGGGAGGGGATGAATCATCTTTGTCTTCTACCATGGGGCCTAGGATGATGGATGGATTTTCATCTTGAAGATTTACTGAGTCCGTGGAAGGCTGGGGGGACTCATATTGTAACAACTTGGAGAGGGATCTTTTGAAATCTTCATTTTTAACTAGCTCTGAGAGGGGTATGGGAATCCTAATCTTTTGAATTTCATGCTCAAAATTAAAAGAGGGAAAAGGCTTAGGATCTTCCCTTACCTCAGAGACAGGCTCTTTGGCTGCTGGCAAAGTATTCTGAGTTTTCTTCTCTTTAGTAGTGACTGCTGCAGGTTTAGCAGGCCTTTTTGCTACGAGGGGCTGATCTTGGCTATTGAAATTTCCTTCTTTCTTATTTTACCTAAGATTGTATCTGTTGGGAGTGTTGTTGGCCTTTTCCCCTTTACCCAACTCATTAACTTGACTATTCATAAGGGATTCTTCATATATAGATTGATTCATATGGGGGAAAGGGAAGGTGTCTTCAATGCAGTGAATTTCAGGATCGAGCTCAACTATCTCCTCTCCTTCCTCATGAGCAACTAGGCTATTTTGGAGAGGGGTTTGAATCCTTTGATCCTCTCTGTCTTTTCTCTTTTGTTCTCTTGGCAAAGCCTGTGGCACATTGTTACTGGGCCTCCTAAAGCTTCTGTTATCAGCATTTTGGGGATTTCTATACATGGGCTTCCCTTCTAACTCCCACCTTTCCATTCTAGCTGAAAACAATTTTAGCATTCCAGTTACCTCATCTGTCTGAAGGGGAAGGGGATAGGAATTGGATGGGGAGGCTTCAAGTCTCTTCCTGGATATGTCTCTGTCAGCCTTATTCTTGAGTCCGTCAATAGCTAGTATGTTAGATTCTACTTCCACGGTTGCATCCTGCATGTGAGCCAGAGTAGTGGCTCTCCTTTCCCTCAATAGAAGGCATAAATCAGGATCAAAAGCCCTAGCATAAGTGATCTTAGTAGAGGCTTCTGAGGGCTTTATCTCCGCAGGGATTTTATTATACATTTTATTGAATCTCTTGGAGAAGTTAGAGACAGACTCTCTTTCCTTTCTCTTCAAAGACCCAAACTCTATAATGTAATACATGAAGTCTTTTTTGTCTCCCCATTGTCTCAAAAAGGCATTATCCAAAGCCTCAATCCCATATATAGATCCAGAAGGCAGGGCCCTAAACCACTTTCTAGCCTCACCCTCAAGGCTATGGATGAAAATCCTCATCCATACATCTGCATGCATGATAACATGGTCATCTGTGAAGCTATAAAAGGCTTCAAGGTGTTCTTCTGTAGCTATCTCCCCTTCGTCCATAAAATTGGGCAGCTGCTTAAGGTAGCCATCTGCTGGAAGGGCATTGAGAGGCCGATGTAACACAAGGGGAGCATACCTAGAAGCTATTATAGCCTCCATTATGGTCATGGGGGGATTTTCTCCTACCATTAGAATATTAGGTGGAGGAGAACTCAGAGGAGAAGGAGCTCGAACAAGGAATACTGGGAATGTGCTACCAGGTGGAAGGGGAAACAATGGGTGATCCAGGGAGAAGGCTAAGGGGCTTGAGTTAGCAGACACTTCTCTCTGTGCAGTGGCAACAACGGTAACAAGAGGAGGGGTGGTGAAATCTTCTGCAGTCCAAGGTCTACGGCAAGGTATCGCTTCAGGGGAGAGGGGAGTGACAAGGATTTCTCCCTCTAGACAGGGATGGGAAAACTCAGTAGCAACACTCTTGAAATTGAGAAAACGAGAAACTTCGGAAACAGGTCTTCTAGAAAGTTGAGAAGAAGAAAATGGAGTTTCTGTAGAAAAAGATGGTGAATTACCTAGTTCATTGGTGGAATTTTCTCCTTGAGAGGCATTCCCTTTTCTAATAATCACCTCCGGGTCAGCTTCAAGCGTATCTAGAGGCAGTTGTGGATGGGACCGCGTGTGTCTTCCTCTAGAAGCCACAATTAACACAGCAGGTTCGCTCCCAGTGGAGTCGCCAGGTGCACTGTAGCAATCTTCAAGGGCTTTGATGCCTAATGCACCTTCAAAATCAGAGGTTCAATGTCGTTCAATCCCAAGGAAAATTTTCAACTTCCTCCCCGACAATGGCGCCAAAAATGTTTGTGATGGAAGTCACTCCTAGATTGCAGTAGGAGTAGAGCCCGATGCCCATCAGTTTATGTCATTATTTGTTTATAAAAGGGTGGGTTATTGAATGGAAGTAAACTCAGAACGATATCATTCACTCAGAAAACTGGGTTGGAACAGTAAGGACATGTGAGGTCTTGATCTAACTTAAGACAGTAAATTGCATAGTGGTGAGTAAGTGAAAGAAGAGAAAGGGGAAAAGTCTCAGATATGAGATCCTCTTAGACCAGAGAAACTTCAAAGTGAACCTCAAATATTGCAGAACCAATACGATCAAACATACATCGTATAGTCACAACAACACCCGAATGGATCAACCATGCTCGAGCTTGAGATTCAGAGGAACAAGGAAAGGAAGAGGCTGGCCGCCATTAAACAAGAAATATCAAAATATCATTCTATAAACAGAGAACTAGAGGCTTTGTTAAAGCTTTACAGTCAGGAGCTTAGATCTACCATTGATAGATTACAAAAATGGAAAAATTGCCTACATAGACCCCAAAGCCAATAATGGCAACAAAACCAAGACTTATCATTAAAAACATTGCGCCTACATGTTTACTAGCAGACTTCACCTACAGTCTCTGGACGATCATGTGCTTGTGTTAGACGCAACCAGGCTCCTGGCAACCCTGCAAAAGAATTGATCTGTCTCAGGTTCCTTTCCAGACTTTCCATTTATGGTGGAGACGATGTCTAACCACCACCAACCACCTCAATAACTGCTTCCTTGGGATTGGGAACAACCCATTCAACTCTGCATTCTTGGAACATGGAATCCTTCTCGTGCTGCCACCTAGATCGACTGAACGACCTAATGGATAAGGCGTGGAGGCTGGTGCAAAGACTGGGGCATATAATTGGAAGTGGTGGATGAGCGGTGACCAGGCAGGGATGAGGGGAATCATCGAATGAGGAGGTGATGGGACATGATTGGTCGAGGGAGGACATGCTGCTTATGAGGGAGTGATGCAGAAAAGAGAGGGATAGGTGTCAGAAGGCAAGATGTTGAAACGAGAATAAGGTGGGCCAGGATGGCGCTGAATGGAGGTGAGATATGGAGTGGAAGACAGGTGGCGGAAGATGAAAGGTGGAGGCAATCGTGAGGGGATGATAGGGGGACCCACTTTAAGCCACCAATTCTAGACCCCCCCCCCCCCT
>JASDQU010241901.1:61908-82317 GCA_032191745.1 Picea mariana | reverse complement strand
TATGTATATATACAATCTACTATCTAATACTATACTAACTCTAAGAAATCAAATATCTAACTACTAACTAAAATAAATCTTGTTCACAAAATGTACAATAATTACAATTCACAGATTTGAATAAAACCTGAAAAACTCGTATGTGTTCTGCCCTAAGATAGAGAGAGATATTTTTTTTTGATTTTATTATTTTATGAACAAGAAATAAAACAAAAACTAACTAAACTAAACAACTAATAGACTAATTCTAACTACAAATCTAACTAAACATATATCTAACTAAACTACTAATATTATACTAACAAATTAACTAATAAATCACAAGCTGACCTGGAGAAACGCTCCAGGTTTGTCCTGTATGAGATGATTGTCTCAGCTGATCGGAGGGAGGAAACCCGCACCGAATTATCCACTAGCTTCTCGTAAATGGGAAATTGCTCTGCTCTTCAATATAATTACAGGACAAACAAGACATAAAAATTTACAACAATCTTATGATTTATAAATCTTCACAGTTAGATAAATCAGTATGCAAAGACTTATACAAAAATGATTCAATTGATGAAGAAGAGAAATCTGTCATTCATTAACTGAACAAAATAATTGCTGTATGTTTAAGTATTGAAAGAAATCAGATATGGATAGCACATTAATTAAATCATATCATTCTGTGATAGACTATGATAGCTAAAGTAGTCTATAATCAACTGCAAATGACATGCATAAAATTGAAACAAAAGATTGATATATTGAAAAGTGAAAGCTGTAGCAAAACATCAATTCCTGTCTCAGTTTGTATTAGAAATCCATAGCCTAGTTCTCCCACAAGTGAGGATGATCCTTATTACAAAAAATAATAAGTATTTAAAGACATTCCACAGGGTAAAACATCCCTGTGGAAGTTATCAAAACTTTTTACATAAAATCTGGGAAGATATCCCAAGTCTGACTAAACTAGGAACCTAAAATAAAACTAAAACAGACAAATATCTCCCAGACTGTCCAACATGTCAAATGCAGTTCGGATGTACCTGAAAAGGGTAAAAAATGGACAAGTTAGAAGGGTATTTTAATAATAAAATGATTAAAAATCTAATTCTATAGACTAGCTACAGAATATTGCGATTCTGTAGCTGGTCTAAATCAGACACAGAATCAACATTAAAATCAATTCAAATCTTTAAAAAAAAAAAAAATTAAATTCAACTTTCAACAAGTATTTAATAGCTAATTGAAAAACAAACAAATCATTCAAATCGAGATTGTTATACTAATTTGAGATCAAAACAAAACTAAAATCAAAGGACTACAGAGATGCATATACCCTGTTTCATTTGTTACCACAAAATTGGGTGAGCAATATAATATTGAATAGTAATGAAATCGTTCCATATCAAATTGGAATCGATACAATTAAAACAGATCACAGGCAATTGTTATGCTGCCTCATCAACATGAAACATGATCGAATCCAGACCAGATCGTTTTCAAATCGATAACTGTATGACATAACAAGTGATCCATGCCACGAGTGGATTAACTCAAAACTGGCATGTAAATCAACTCAAATGAAATCATAACAGGATATTTCAGTTGGTAACAGAGTTCGTAAGAATTGTCTGATCATTTGTTATTTCTATTTGGGGAAAACAAACTCAATTAACATTGAACAAAACCATTCCTTTTAAAACGAATTATAACCGGATTTGATAGAGATAACAAATGTCAATCAATTCGTTTTGAAAATAAAACAGAGTAACCTCTATAATACGAATCCAACTCATTAAACAATCTTGCCAACTCAAGATATGGGATAATCCAATCAAGCGAATCGAATGACTGGGGTTTAACATAGCTGTCATGAATAAAAAATGTTCCATGATTCGAGCGTATATATCATTTACACAGGCTTAAATGAGAATATCGTTTTCATAAAAAAAAATAGAGTCGTTCCTTCCAAATCAGATCCGAACAGAGTTGTATTCCTGTTTTTAGAAGATTACATGACACAACATATTAAAAGATCGTAAAAACCAAACTCACGAAATCGTTTCAAAAATCAAATCATCAAAACTCAATTAGGGTCGATGTGATCCGACTACAACGAAATCATACCAAATCAAAATATGATCGTGCACTAAATTTAGCATGAAAACCTCCTGTTCAAGTTTGATACAAACAAATTCAATTGAAATCCAACCATCGATTTTGTTAAGTTAACAGACAAACAAATCAAATCCGATGAAAATCTATATTGGCTAAACTGGGTATGAGAAAATCGTGTATCCAAATCGAAACTTCATTTATTTTTAGCAAAGAGAAAACAATGTACATGATGAACAACATTATGACAGATCCAATTCGAATGAGAGACAAAGCTATTTGAAAACCAAATTCAAATCATTATATTAATCCTGGTCATTCACAAAACTAGAATGATATCAAAATTCATACCTGTATGATGAGCAGACGGCTTGATCATGACATTTCGGTGTTGACAATGGCTGTAGCCGATTCAACATTTCAAAAAATGATGGAACCAGTAGTCCTCTACTTCCTATCAGTTTCTTGAAGTTTATCCCTTTGGCTAGTCAATACTGCAACTTGGTTTTCCAGTGATTTAATTTTTGATTGAAGCACAGGAACGTCTATATAATATCGTTCCAACCACACATCACATTGGTCACATGACGATTGTCCAGGCTTCGAAGATGCAAGTGAGGGTTTGGTTAGATTGCTGAGGGTTTCATTAGGTAGTTCGATTCCTGGGTAACTGGGATTGTTCCTTAGGCAAGGGGGAAGATTTGAAACGAAGTCATAAGGTGGCTCGGACCACAGACCCTATGAGTAAGGGTACTCACTAGCTAGAAATCGTTCTATGTCAGAGTCCGAATCCTCACTAAGGACTATGGGCTTCTACTCAACACTAGGTTTAGGCTTATTTCTAGCCATTCTCGAGATAAGACGAGCATTCTTTTTTCCTTTGCCATCAATAGTAGGGTTACCTCTAACCTTTTTTCTCACAGGATTTTTTATAGCCTCAGCCTTCTCAGTTATAACGTTGGGTAAGTCAATATCAGGGTCGAATGAAGGCTTAGGAGAGGGCAGTAGGACATGGAACGGCACGGGCGGCCCGTCCTTGGTTTCATTAACCATAGGCTTGTCAATCTGGACAGGGTCTATATCATCAAAACCATTTCGAGCGATAAAAGCTCGCCAACTATCACCGTGGAGACTTAAGTGAAGAACAATGATAAGTTTAATTAGTCCATGGTGGAACAGGCTACTATCGGCCTTCTCCCTTTTAAACCTTTTTGACATTTCGTACAGGCTATGCTGGAAATAGAAAGGCATATTCAATGGATACCCTATAAAATTCATTAACAAACGCAGGTGGTAGAGAAAAACGAGTCCATATCGACCCTCACATGTCACGAATTGTTTAACTACTATCAAAAGGTCATGCCATCGTGGTTTAAGCATGGAAATGGGCATACCTCTATCACAGGATGTGACCTTTCACAAGACGAACAATAGTGGCCATGGCACCTCTTCCACCTTAGAATTTTTGAACCAATGCTGGCCCATGGCTGCTAACCCAGTGGCAGAGCTAATAAACTCTTCACTGATTTCCAACTGAATGTAGCCCACCTTGGCTCTACAACTATCAAAAGTCAGGGTGAACTTCCATGCAACAAATAAATTAAAACCCTCAAACCTCTGCACGAAGGTGAGCCAACCGCTATCCTCTAAGTCTTTCCGTGCATTGTCAAATAGTAGCAAGGCTTGTCTACCGTTTGGCTCAATTCGCACCACTGATGCCATGGAGCCGAGCACACGGTGAACGAGCCAAGGTTTGGATCATAGCATACATAGGAGCAGAGTGCACGAAAGGTTACCTGAGCTAATCAGAGGTGAAAGAGGGATAAGGGATAGACATTAATGACATCGTGCGAAGGTGGTGGATTTTATTTCTTCCATGCATAATAGTCATTGCTAATGGTACAACCGCCGGCGCTTATAGCAGTGCAAACCACTATTGTGTAGTTCAAAAATCATGTCACTTTCCTGACCAATGAAATCAATGGTAAGTGTATAAACCAACATGCGCAATCAAATTTATGCCATAGTTTTAAACACCCGACATACAAATTGAAACCAATACCAATGTTTTGGACCAATGCGCCAATGTGTTGTAACTAGGTGTCATATCAAATAAAATATGTCAAGGGTTTAATCATAACACTTATATATCTTCATGAAACCAATGGTCAAGTAGATCATATCAAAGAACACATAAATCCAAATGCCAATGCATCAAAAACTTAATGAGACAAAGTCACACAATCAATCCAAGAATGTCCAATGAGTACAGATCAAAAAGGTTTTTCCAATTGCATAATGATAAGTGAAATGTAAGTGCAATGGGCATATCGAAAAGAAGGATAATGACAATTCAAATAATGATTTTAATGCGACTACGAAAGACCAATTTTTCACGCTTACAGTCGTGAAAGCAAAAACGAAGGTAAATGTGCAAATGTCGCAAAAACAAAATTTTCGTTTATTTGAAAATTGCGACGAAAAAAATGATGTTTGCAAAACATTGGTGTAGGCAGCTTATAAGACAATGGAAAAATGTGAATTGGATGCCAACAATGGCGAAACACTGGTAGAAGCAGTTATCTCTACCAAAAGGATCAAATTCAGATTAGGACAGTAAAGATAATTCCAACTCAAAAATAACAACCGGAAAATTGTATAAACATCTTTATTAACCAACTATTCCAGCAGTGTTTTAAAATATGAAAACTGATAATAGTCTTAAGACTAGCGAATCACGATATTAAAGATAAAATCTCCAATACTGTTGATAGAGACACTGCTTCCAGCAGGCGTCCATAGCGTCGACAGGGTTTCCATTTAACCCACTCTGACATCTGTATCCTGCCAAGAAGTTCTGGATCAGAATAAAGGACATTAAAGAGGTTTCTCATTTGCAAATTTTCATATACCCGACATTGCTTCGCTGTCAGCGGGCCTGTTCAGTACCCCGACGAAGTTGTCTTGGCGTCATGCATGCATTTACCCACTGCCAGCAAACCTGTTCAGCATCCCGGCGGGTTTAGAAGCACTTCCCACAACTCTTCTTAGTAATTTTTTTTATTTTTTATTTTTTTATTTTTTTTATAGATATATAGTTGAGCGGGGTGATGCTGAAAATCATGATATTTTAACATATTTTTTCAAACCTCATCATAATTTTTTAGAATTGTCCTTTATTGGGATCCAGAGATGTTTCATTTACAAAAACAACTTCCTAAGGTAGGGAGACATCTTCCGAGTCATTCCTTTAAGGAAAAGGGACAGCGTAAAAAGATAATATATGATCATGACAAGCTTTGCTCAGAGATTGAAATTAGTCAACTTCTTTCAAACAATAGACTTTTTCCAACATAGATATAAATTTCAGAAATATACCATTGATGTTTGTACAAATTTCTCAGAAGTTATTTCAGTGAAGGAATTTTTTGTTTTCTTTATCTGAATAGCTCAATATACAGGTTTGTGTATTTCCCAAAAACACAAGCTGATAAATTCAAAGAAGAATCAAAAACAAAAAAGCAAACAAAAAGAAAACAAAATCAAAATATGTACATAATATACAAGGGTTGTCATCAAGCAAAGTATCTTTTCAGGGCTTGGCCATTCACCGCATAGATGTCAAGCTGACCCTCAAGATTCTGCAATCGAAAAGAACTGGGACCCAATTTTTCAGCAATTAAAAACGGTCCAAGCCACAAGTTTTGAAATTTAGTGTGTTCTCCCTTTCCCTCATGCGGTTTGTCCCACTTCAAGACGAGGTCGCCTACTTCAAAATTCCTATCAGAAGCATAGTTAGAATCGAACCAGCTTTTAACCAATATTTTATGTTGATCTAACTTATGTTTAGCTTGGGATCTTACCTCTTCTAGCTTCATCAAAGTGTTAATTCGGTTTTCCAAAGGGGGACAGTCTTCTTCTTGGACTTTCCGCGACAAATGAAGTGAAGGAAGAAGAACGTGAGGTGGAAGAATTGCTTCTCTGCCATAAACGAGAAAAAAGGGGAAGTTACCTACAACAACTTTTGGTGTTACCCTATCAGCCCACAACGCATTTAGCAGTGTATTGTGCCAATTCTTGTGATTTTCAACCACCGTTCTCTTGATGAATTTAATCAAGTTCTTGTTTGTCGATTCTGCCAATCCGTTGCCCTGAGGGTAATAGCTAGCATAATACTTCATCTTAATTCCTTTTTCCAAAGAGAACTCGCTCATATCAAGAGAGGAAAATTAAGAAGCATTATCAAATACTAAACAGTTAGGGATACCGAAACGAGTGATAATATTTGAATTTAGAAAGGTAATGACCTGACTGGTGTTTACAGTTCTTAACGCAACAGCTTCAGACCATCGGGTAAAGTAATCTGTGGCTGTCACAATAAACTTGTGCTGTTGTGAGGATGGGGGGTTGATTGGACCTATGATATCAAGGCCCCACTGCTGAAAAGGGGAATCTACCGAAACGGGCTGCAAAGGAAAGGCTGGTTTTTGTAACCGCCCTGATGCTTTCTGACAAATGATACATTTACGACACAAGGCATGGGTGTCTCTAAAAAGTGGGCTAGTAATAACTGGCTCTTAAAACCTTATGGGCAGTGGTGTCACCACCAAAATGACCACCAGCTTCTCCTGCATGCAACTCTAGCAAGACTTTTTCTGCTTCGTCTTTTTCAAGACAACACATCAGTACGCCGTCAAAATTTTGACGAAACAAAACACCATTAACCAGATGAAAGGAGGTAGAATTTAATCTCAACGCTCTTCTTTTAGTGGGGTCCAAGTGACGGGAGGCTGACCCATGTTCAAGACAGAATCTTATATCGTCATACTAAGGACTGATAGAGTTTTGTGTGCAACAGATTAAAATTTGATCGCTTTGTCCTAGGTTCGACGTATCGCTTTATTCTTTCTCCCCTACTGCTGAATCAACAACTAACTTGCATAACCCTTGGCCTCTCACTATCTGAGATGGGGTGATTTCTAGGTTGGCCCTCTTTTCACCTAGTTCCTTCTGCACTAACAGGTTACTTACGGCTGGGTAGGGGACAATGAATTTCATCCTAGACTTTAAAAGATAGGATTAGAAGTGCTTAACTGCTTTGAAAACAACGTAGGCTTGCCGATCTACCGCTGAGTAATTAAGTTCAATGCCTTTGAACGCGGAGCTCATAAAGGCAATGGGTACTTCATTGTTCTTGGCATTCTTTTGGGTTAGGACGGCGGCATAGGAACGGTCAGAAGCAAAAGTGTAGAGTGTAAAGTCTTGTGAAAAATATGGGCTCATGAGAGACGGAGCGTCTATTATGGCCTTCTTTATTGCATTAAAATCTTGACTTTCTAGGCGTCCCCAGTGATATTGGGTGTCTTTCTTAATCAAATTCTGTAAAGGCCTGACCATTTCGGAGAAACTGGGGACGAATTTCCTCACGAAGTTAATCTGGCCTAAGAAAGACTGCATAGATTTTTTGGATGTAGGAGGGGGAAGTTTCGCAATGAATTGAGTCCTTTCGAGGTCGATAATCATCCCTTCACTAGACATAATGAATCCTAAGAGTTTACCCTGTTCTACTGCAAAGATGGATTTTTTGGGATTCAAGGAGATGTTGTATTTATGACATCGTTGTAGAATGACTCGTAAGTGAGCTAGATGATCGTTTTTGTTTGTAGAAAATACAGTCACATCATCTAAGTAAACTATGACGGACTGATTGATTAAGCCTCAAAAAGCAATGTCCATTGCTCTCTGAAAGGTGGCGCCAACATTAATCAATTCAAAAGGCATTTTGCGATAAGCATAAGTGCCCCACGGGGTACGGAAGGTAGTTTTAAGTTGGTCTGGTGGAGACATCAGGACTTGGTTGTATCCCGAGAAACCATCCACTAAGGATAACCTCTCAGAACCAGATACCTGTTGAAGGATCTGTTCCATGGGCGGGACAGGATAATTGTCTTTATCAGACGCTCTATTAAGGTTTCGGAAATCGACGCATAGTCGAATTTCCCCACTTTTCTTCCAAACCGGGACAAGGTTAGAAACCCACTAAGTGTGTCTAATAGGAAAAATTATCTTAGCATTTAGGAGCTTATTCAATTCTTTTTGAACGGTCGGTTCGAGCTTGGGGTGCATTTTCCTTAGTTTTTGTTGAAAGGGTAAGGTTTGGGGCTTCATCGGGATGACATGCTGTATGATGTTAGGATAGAAAGTTTTAAGGTCATCATACGTCCATGCAAAGACATCTTTAAATTCTTTGAAAAATTTAATAAATGTAGCTTTTTCTTGTTGAGAACATCCCAACCCTAGATTAATGCACTGAATATTTTCATTAGTTCCTAAGTTCACCTTTTTATAAGATAACGAGGAACTGTTGGTTTTATAGTTGAACGCCTTTTTAAATTTATCTTGAAGATCATAAAACTTATCTAATCTAATTATAGATTTAGGGATCAAGTTTACCATGTCCGATGAAGATTCAAGAGTTCTCGGATCTGGTATTACCGTGAAATCGCGCAAATTGTCATTGTGTGTGTGTTCATCTATCACTGCACCTTGAAAATTTTCTTCCATGTGCAGAAAGTTAATAATCTGCTGATCGTCATCAAATACTCTCCAGTTCGTGATGTTGTCGGGGACGGATGGCCGAAACAACAGCTCAACGGAGAATGCGTCTGGGGACAAGCCTTCTACAGGAAGAATTTTAGCAGCTACATTAGCTAATAAATTTGCTTTAGAGTTATTCAATCTAGGAATAGAATTTATATTGAAAGCGGAAAATTTATTCGTTAAATTCCATACCTCAGACTGGTAGCTTTTGAGATGCGGAGACAGACAGTGGATAGAGTCTCTTACCTATCTAACCACTATTTTAGAGTCGTCAAAGACGGTTAAATTTTGAATGTTCATATCCGAAGCTTTTCTGAGACCTTGCAGTAAAGCCTCATATTCTGCAGTATTGTTAGTACATTCAAATTCCAACCTACATGCTATCAATGTTTTGTTACCTGCCAGATCGATAATAACGCAGTCTGCTCCAGCTCCTTCTTTGGACTTTGATTCGTCGAAATATAGAGACCAAATTTGATTTCCATCAGGCACATGGGACCCTTGCGTAGAAGCTGTTGGCTGCATATATGCTACAATATTGGACTGTTGTTCCGAATTGGTGATAGGTGAAGCCTCGGCCATGAAATTGCCGAAGAAGGTGTCCATACCTTGTACTTTGGGTGAATCAGCAGAAGGTGTAAATGGTTCATTGGGATCGTTCAAATTTGTGACCGTGAACTTAAGGTAGCGTTCACGATTCACTTTTATCTTTTTAGGCTTACCGTTGTCTGGAAGCCATAGATGAGACCAATCTGTCGCAAAATAACCATGTAGCTGTTCCGACCATTCCCTTCTTAAAAATAGACCATACACTTCTGGAATATCCACAACAATTATATCAATAACTTGATGAACCTTGGGGTTAGACGATAATCTAATAAGCACATTCTTTAGTTCGCCTATAACTTTGACATTTGTTCGATCAAGTTGTATGATTTTTAAAGTCAAGGGTTCAACTTTAGCATTGATCTTTTGGCAAACAGACCAAGGCATCAAATTGGATGACACTCCTGAGTCTACCATACAATTGTTCATGTTTCTATTAAAGATCTCGAAAGTTAATAGGAAAGGAGGTACATTTTTGCGAGTACTGAGAGTAGTAGCTTGTGTCTTTTTACTCGCAGTTTCTAAAGCTACTTTATCTACATTATTTACATTATTTACATTACTTACAGGAAGGCTTCCTCTATCTTGAGGATTAGGATTTTTTTTAGTGGAAGTCTTCTGGGGAACTTTGTTCTGCACAACCTTGTTACCATTAGAATTGTCATTTTTTCCATTCTCTGAGATATTTTGTAACATTTTTTGAAGCAGAAATGGAAATTTCAGTAACTCATAAATAGAAATGTTAGCTCTCAACTTTTTAAGATCTTCAACTACATCATAATCTAAGTTGGGGTTCACATTACTCTGTTTAGTCTCAGCTGATTTAGATTGCTTTGGAGGGGAAGCTATAGTGTTTTCAGAAGAAGATTTGTTTGCCGTCGTACTCCTAGTATTATAGGGATGTAATGTCTCGAAGTTAGCTTGGAAGATGCTATCCGAGAAGTGTGCGAAAATGTTTGGAGAAGACTCTTCTTCTTGAACTTTCTCTTGTTCAACTACCTCCTTAGGAATTTCAGGAGGCATTAAGTTATCCTGGGCTTCTAGAATTGTTTGAAGGGCGCATTGCAGACATTCTAGATTTAGGCCTTCTGTGGTTGGATTAGGTTGGCTGGTAGGAAAAGGCTTCCAGAACGGGGGTTTGTAAGGCCCTTTGCTTGAGGAAGCTTCTTCGGTCGTTCTTTTTAAGTCTATAACTTGATTTGATAGTTTTTGAACAACTTTAGTTAAGTTTTCTAAATTAGAGCTTTCAGGTTGTGTTTTATTTTGAGTGGGTCTGGGAAGGATTTCGATCTTCTTTTTGGAAGAAGAACTAGTCTCTGTTTCGTTGCTAGTAGAGTCTTTAAGACTAAGAATGTCTTTTTCAATCTGGCTGGCCTCCTCGAAGGCTTCTAACAACGTGGCTTTCTTAGATCATTCAACCCAAATAGCTATACTTTGATGCAAAGCTTTGGTGTAGTATGCTATTACAAGACTCTCAGCAGGCATGGAATCCATAGGGATTTGATTTTTAAGTGTTAAGAATCTTTGATTAAAGTCTTTAAATTTTTCTTTTGGGTCCATTCTTAAGCTAGAAAGGTCCATGACTAGGATTTCTAGAGGTTTACCATCTCTGAACTTTTCCAAAAAGCATGACTCAAACTTTTCCCAAGACACGATGGTATGGGGTTGTTGGGAAAAGTACCATGTGGATGCATTACCCTCGAAAGTATAAGGTAACAACCTACAGACAACGTCTTCATGTTCGACATTGCAGAGTCTTATGGCTAACATAAATTTTTAAATGTGATCTTCAACAATTTGTTTCGAGTCAGGGTCAAACTTTCGAAGCCATTTCTCCGAGTGTTTAGGTAAAGGATGCTGAGCTCTAGGTACGGCTACAACATCCTGGTCAAGCCAGGGTCTAGCAGGGTTGTTCTGATTTTCCATTGGGGTAGCGGGTGTGGAAGACTGAGAAGGGGAATTGCCTTTGTCAGAGGAATCTCCTCCAGAAGAGGAAGGAGATGATGGAGGTGGTGAAGGGGGTATCCCAGATCCTGCTGCAATAGGATTTAAGATTGGATCTGTAGGATTCACAGTGAGATCAGTGCCTCCTAATTGTTCTCTGATATCCAAGAAGTCCAAAGGTTGGCCCCACGGAAGGTTAGGTTGCCTCAAATGAGCTAAGGCACTATGTGTTTTAATAAGATATTGACGGACAATCTCTTGTATGTCACCACCTGTAGGATTAGGGGTTGCTGGCTAAACTGTGATCTATGGATCATTGGTTGAAGTAGTTGCTGTTTGAAGGGGAATATTATCATTTGAATGGATTCTAGTCACTATAGGTGAGCGATTAGGTGGTGGAGGAGTCTTGCGACCACCTCATGCCATTAATTAAGTTTAGGCCCTCCTTCTAGCACTATTTGTTGACGGGAAAAATTGACCGTCCGTCAACTGGGAGAGTGGAACCGGTCCGGGGTTGTCTAATAACCCAAGCCGTTTGGGATGAACCACCCTGACGGGTTTAGTGGCTCCGTTAGCTGATTTAATTCCTAAGAAAACAAAATAAAACTACTCTAAACTAACTAATCTAACTAAAAACAAAACTATTAAAACAAACTAAACTAATCTAACTAAAAAGAAATAAACAAACTAATAAACTAATCTAACTATTCTATATATATATACAATCTACTATCTAATACTATACTAACTCTAAGAAATCAAATATATAACTACTAACTGAAATAAATCTTATTCACAAAATGTACAATAATTACAATTCACAGATTTGAATAAAACCTGAAAAACTAGTTTGTGTTCTGCCCTAAGATAGAGAGAGATATTTTTATTTTATTTTATTATTTTATGAACAAGAAATAAAACAAAACCTAACTAAACTAAACAACTAATAGACTAATTCTAACTACATATCTAACTAAACTACTAATATTATACTAACAAATTAACTAATAAATTACAAGCTGACCTGGAGAAACGCTCCAGGTTTGTCCTGTATGAGATGATTGTCTCAGCTGATCGGAGGGAGGAAACCCACACCGAATTATCCACTAGCTTCTCATAAACGGGAAACTGCTCTGCTCTTCAATATAAGTACAGGACAAACAAGACATAAAAATTTACAACAATCTTATGATTTATAAATCTTCACAGTTAGATAAATCAGTATGCAAAGACTTATACAAAAATGATTCAATTGATGAAGAAGAGAAATCTGTCATTCATTAAATGAACAAAATAATTGTTGTATTTTTAAGTATTGAAAGAAATCAGATATGGATATCACATTAATTAAATCATATCATTCTGTAATAGACTAGGATAGCTAAAGTAGTCTATAATCAACTGCAAATGACATGCATAAACTTGAAACAAAAGATTGATATATTGAAAAGCGAAAGTTGTAGCAAAACATCAACTCTTGTCTCAGTTTGTATTAGAAATCCATAGCCTAGTTCTCCCACAAGTGAGGATGATCCTTATTACAAAAAATAATAAGTATTTAAAGACCTTCCACAGGGTAAAACATCCCTGTGGAAGTTATCAAAATTGTTTACATAAAATCTGGGAAGATATCCCAAGTCTGACTAAACTAGGAACCTAAAATAAAACTAAAACACACAAATATCTCCTAGACTTTCCAGCATGTCCAATGCAGTTCGGATGTACCTGAAAAGGGTAAAAAATGGACAAGTTAGAAGGGTATTTTATTAATAAAATGATTAAAAATCTAATTCTATAGACTAGCTACAGAATCTTGCGATTCTGTAGGTGGTCTAAATCAAACACAAAATCAACATTAAAATCAATTCAAATCTTTAAAAAAAAATAAAAATTAAATTCAACTTTCAACAAGTATTGAATAGCTAATTGAAAAACAAATGAATCATTCAAATCGATATTGTTATACTAATTCGAGATAAAAACAAAACTAAAATCAAAGGACTACAGAGATGCATATACCCTATTTCGTTTGTTACCACAAAATTGGGTGAGAAATATAATATCGAACAGTAATGAAATCGTTCCATATCAAATTGGAATCGATACAATTAAAATAGATCATAGGAAATTGTTATGTTGCTTCATCAACATGAAACACGATCGAATCCAGACCAAATCATTTTCAAATCGACATAACTATATGACATAACAAGTGATCCATGCCACGAGTGGATTAACTCAAAATTGGCGTGTAAATCAACTCAAATGAAATCATAACAGGATCAATTAGTTGGTAACAAAGTTCGTAAGAATTGTCCGATCATTTGTTATTTCTATTTGGGGCAAACAAACTCAATTAACATTGAACGAAACCGTTCCTTTCAAAACGAATTATAACCGGATTTGATAGAGATAACAAATGTCAATCAATTCGTTTTGCAAATCAAAAAGAGCAGCCTCTATAATACGAATCCAACTCATAAAAAAATCTTGCCAACTCAAGATATGGGATAATCCAATCAAGCAAATCGAACAGCTGGGGTTTAACATAGCTGTCGTGAATCAAAACCGTTCCATGATTCGGGCGTATATATCATTTACACAGGCTTAAATGAGAATATTGTTTTCCTAAAAAAAACAGAGTCGTTCCTTCCAAATCAGAGCCGAACAGAGTTGTATTCCTGTTTTTAGAAGATTACATGACACAACATATTAAAAGACCGTAACAACCAAACTCACGAAATCGTTTCAAAAATAAAATCATCAAAACTCAATTAGGGTCGATGTGATCCGACTACAACGAAATCATACCAAATCAAAATATGATCGTGCGCTAAATTTAGCATGAAAACCTCCTGTTCAAGTTTGATACAAACAAATTCAATTGAAAGCCAACCATCGATTTTGTTAAGTTAACAGACAAACAAATCAAATCCGATGAAAATCTATCAGTGGCTAAACTGGGTATGAGCAAATCGTGTATCCAAATCGAAACTTCATTTATTTTTAGCACAGCGAAAACAATGTACAGGATGAACAACATTATGATAGAGCCAATTCGAATGAGAGACAGATCTATTTGAAAACCAAATTCAAATCATTATATTAATCCTGTTTGTTCACAAAACTAGAATGATATCAAAATTCATACCTGTATGATGAGAAGACAGCTTGATCATGACATTTCAGAGTTGAAAACGGCTGTAGCTGATTCAACATTCCGAAAAACGATGGAACCAGTAGTCCTCTGCTTCCTATCAGTTGCTTGAAGTTTATCCCTTTGGCTGGTCAATACTGCAACTTGCTTTTCCAGTGATTTAATTTTCGATTGAAGCACATGAACATCTATATAATATCGTTCCAACCACACATCACATTGGTCACATGACGACTATTCGGGCTTCGAAGATGCAAGTGAGGGTTTGGTTACATTGCTGAGGGTTTCGTTAGGTAGTTCGATTCTTGGGTAACTGGGATTGTTCCTTAGGCAAGGGGGAAGATTCGAAACGAAGTCATAAGGTGGCTCGGAGCACAGACCCTGTGAGTAAGGGTACTCACTAGCTAGAAAGCGTTCTATGTCAGAGTCCAAATCCTCACTAAGGACTATGGGCTTCTACTCAACACTAGGTTTAGGCTTATTTCTAGCCATTCTCGAGATAAGCCAAGCATTCTTTTTTCCTTTGCCATCAATAGTAGGGTTACCTCTAACCTTTTTTCTCACAGGATTTTTTATAGCCTCAGCCTTCTCAGTTATAACGTCGGGTAAGTCAATATCAGGGTCGACCGAAGGCTTAGGAGAGGGCAGTACGACATGGAAGGGCACGGGTGGCCCGTCCTTGGTTTCATTAACCACAGGCTTGTCAATCTGGACAGGGTCTATATCATCAAAACCATTTCGAGTGATAAAAGCTTGCCAACTATCACCGTGGAGACTTAAGTGATGAACAATGATAAGTTTAATTAGTCCATGGTGGAACAGGCTACTATCATCCTTCTCCCTTTTAAACCTTTTTTACATTTTGTACAGGCTACGCTGGAAATAGAAAGGCATATTCAATGGATACCCTATAAAATTCATTAACAAACGCAGGTGGTAGAGAAAAACGAGTCCATATCGACCCTCACAGGTCACAGATTTTTTAACTACTATCAAAAGGTCATGCCATTGTGGTTTAAGCATACCTCTATCATAGTATGTGACCTTTCACGAGATGAACAGTAGTGGCCATGGCACCTCTTCCACATTAGAATTTTTGAACCAACGCTGGCCCATGGCTGCTAACTCGGTGGCAGAGCTAATAAACTCTTCAATGATTTCCAACTGAATGTCACCCACCTTGGCTCTACAGCCATCAAAAGTCAGGGCGAACTGCTGTGCAACAAATAAATTAAAACCCTCAAACCTCTGCATGAAGGTGAGCCAACCGCTATCCTCTAAGTCTTTTCATGCATTGTCAAATAGTAGCAAGGCTTGTCTATCGTTTGGCTCAATTCGCACCACTGGTGCCATGGAGCCGAGCACACAGTGAACGAGCCAGGGTTTGGATCATAGCATACACAGGAGCAGAGTGCACGAAAGGTTACCTGAGCTAATCAGAGTTGAAACAGGGATAAGGGATAGGCATTAATGACATCGTGCGAAGGTGGTGGAGTTTATTTC
This sequence comes from Picea mariana, assembly GCA_032191745.1. Classification (NCBI taxonomy): domain Eukaryota; kingdom Viridiplantae; phylum Streptophyta; class Pinopsida; order Pinales; family Pinaceae; genus Picea; species Picea mariana. Next base: position 66,404 of record JASDQU010241901.1, on the reverse strand, counting down.
TGCCATGCATAATAGTCATTGCTAATGGTACAACCGCCGGTGCTTATAGCTGTTCAACCCACTATTGTATAGTTCAAAAATGATGTCACTTGCCTGACCAATGAAATCAATGGTAAGTGTATAAACCAACGTGTGCAATCAAAGTTATGCCATAGTTTTAAACACCCAACATACAAATCGAAACCAATACCAATGTTTTGGACCAATGCGCCAATGTGTTGTAACTAGGTGCCATATCAAATAAAATATATCAAGGGTTTAATCATAACACCTATATATCTTCATGAAACCAATGGTCAAGTAGATCATATCAAAGAACACATAAATCCAAATGCCAATGCATCACAAACTTAATGAGACAAAGTCACACAATCAATCCAAGAATGTCCAATGAGTACAAATCAAAAAGGTTTTGCCAGTTGCATAATGATAAGTGAAATGTAAGCGCAATGGGCATATCAACAATAAGGATAATGGCAATTCAAATAATGATTTTAATGCGACTACAAAAGGCCAAGTTTTCACGCTTACAGTTGTGAAAACAAAAACGAAGGTAAATGTGCAAATGTCGCAAAAATAAAAGTGTCGTTTATTTGAAAATTGCGACGAAAAAAATGATGTTTGCAAAACATTGGTGTAGGCAGCTTATAAGACAATGGAAAAATGTGAATTGGCTTCCAACAGGTCGATAGTTTTAGAGGGTTTTGTTGGAAGCTATCCAGATATGAACTTGGGTCAGCCCAAGAAGTGGTTAGAGAAGGAGTAACAACCAACAAATGGTTCTATTTCCTACTGGAACTATATGGGATTGAGTGAGTGGGATCCGTGAGAGAATCACAAAGATAATGAAGGTATAAAAGGGAGTGTTTAGAACATTGAATCCAATGAAGGAGAATATTGAAAGTTGGTTGAAAACCAAGGAGCTTTAGTTTGCACAGAAGGGTAACAAAAACCCTAAAATAACACTGCGCAAATATCTGGACAAGTACGTGTTTAGCAACTTGTATGAGGTATTTTTATGTGATTTCCCACATGTGTTGTAGGAGTGGCTATTGAGGTTGACAGACAACCACCCTACAAATCAAATCAGATAGCTCAAGTGGAATCCTGTGGAGATCGCATAGTTACAACAAGTTAACAACAAATTCACGTGCGTAGTAGATTTCTGGCTAGACAATATTGTTGCAAGATTTATCACATAATTTGCAATAGATACTGCAAAGTCTTATAGCGCAACATAGTAAGAGATCCTAAAGTACCCAAAGGTAGGTATGGCAGATTGTTGTATACTTCAATCAAGATCTTACGGTATAACAAAGGTGTGATGACTATGGAAGCAGACAACTAAACTTCCCTACATGCATGGGGGAAGGGGGGAAGAACTGACAAGATTTGGAGAAATGGAGGAATAGATGGATAATGGAAAGGAGGAGGAGACCTTGGACCCAATCATTATGGAGGAAGATCAGATCAAGCAGATCATGGCAACAACTGAAAAAAATGTGCAATGTAGTACCCTACTAATATAAGATGAATAATAATAAGAGAGACATAACACATATAGAGGGCTTGACAAGTGATGAAGAAGAGGTAGAGGATATCCACGCTGTGGAGAAGATTGATGAAATCCTACATGCAACATATGAAAGGAAGACGAGAGGTAAAAGGGCAGGAAAAAAAGGCATAACTCCTATCCATGTTAGTGTCAGTGTGGAACCCATAACCCCATGTGTGACTAATACACTAGAATGAACACCACCGTTTAGACAACCAAATTTTAATGGAAGAAAGACAACAGGGAGTGCACCCAATCAAGGAGAAATGACTGGAGGATCCAGTTCAGGAAGTAGTAGTCAAGTATCTACACCGCATAGAGGTCGTAGTTCACCACCCTTTAAAATGGTAGGGCATGATCCCACCATCAGGTTACCTGAATTCAATGGAGAAGCATCAAAGGATCTTGAAAAACACTTGTTTATCTGTGAGAATATTTTGGAAGTGAAGTAGATCACAGATGAGGATACGAAGCTTGCATAGTTATCTATCATGCTAAGAGACCGCACACTGGATTGGTACATGAACTTAGCTGTAAATAGTCCACCTGGAACAACAAGGACAATTGCAGATGTTAAGAAGCTACTGATAAATGAATTTCAGAAGCCTAGCTCAGAGGATTAGTATATGAATCAGATGATTGAAATCAGGAAAAAAATAGGAGAGTCTGTTTGGGAGATTTATCATAGGTTTAAACGTCTGAAAGGTAAGCTGAAGCATGTCATGACTAATATGCATCATAGACATCTCTTTGTGAATTCACTGCTACCACACCTGAAATACCCTTTGAGGCAACAATAGTTTCAAATGCAAGCAGAGGCTCTACACACAACCATACAACTTGAAGAGAACCAGTATAAAAAGACATATCCAACTATAGAAGAGATGAAGGAGGATCTTAAGAACCTCACATTTCAACTAAACCATAATAGGGGTAAAGATAAAAGAGAAGTTAATTGGTGTACCACATGTAGGACATAAGGACATCACAAGAATGACACATGGACATGATCTGTAAAACACATGGACATGATCCACATCATTGTCCAATGATGCAGAAGTATCAGACATTACCTAAGAGTTCATATTGCAAATTTTGCATTTCAGTGGGTCATGATGATAAAGATTGTAGGACAATGGACTTGATACGGGAGAGAACGTTTGACACCTATAGGGTGTAGGCATAAATGATGACAGGGTAAGCTACACCTGAGTTTAACCAGGTACCACCCCCATACAACACTGTGCAACAACAATATAACATTGCACAACCAAAATACAATAACACACAGCCTCAGTATAATCCAACACATTATAATCAGGTACCTCAGTACAACACACCATGAGCAGATCTATAAAACACATGGACATGATCCATATTATTTTCCAATGATGCAAAAGTATCAAAAATTACCCAAGAGTTCATATTGCAACTTTTTCAAATAAGTGGGTCATGACGACAAAGATTGTAGGACAATGGACTTGATATGAAAGAGAACGTCCAACACTGATAGGGTGTAGGTAGAAATGATAACATGGAAAGCTGCACCTTAGTTTAACCAGGTACCACTCCCATACAACATTGCGCAACAACAGTATAACATTACACAACCACAATACAATAACGCGCAACCTCAGTATAATCTTGCGCATTATAATCAGGTACCTCAGTACAATGCACCACAAGCAGATCGAGGTGGATAGCGAGGTGGAGGATGAGGTAGAGGATTTGGAAGAGGAAGAGGTCCAGTAGTGTGCCATAACCACCAACAACTAGGACATTATTTAAGGTAATATCCACTCCCACCTGCGACATGTATGTATTGTTGCGTGATAGACCATGATATAGAGGAATGTCCAACACTTTTGGGGGAAATTCAAGAAAAATGGAATTAGAACAATCAAAATGTCCAGTGGATATATGCAGAAGCCAGTGACGATGGAATAAATATCAACATAGCTATGTGATGAAGAGCTAATACAGGAGATGATGCAGTATGGTATGATCCAGCAGAACACGAATGGGTGAAGAAGAATACCGAGTCACAAAAACAATTTGATGCGGGGAAAGAAAAAGAAACATTCAAGGAGGTCAGGAAGGAGTTCCTCACACAAGATTTTTCATCTACATCAACTGCACAACATACTCAGAACGTATTTCTGTACTAAATTCCCTTATCAATGGACCAAACCAGTAAAACACAACCTAAAGAGAAAGTAAGTACCATAAATACCTTTCTGCAATCCTGTGTTAAACTACTGAATGATCCATCATCTGTTAAAGTTTTACAAAATATGTTAGAAAGATGTAACATAGAGGAACAAAGGAATTTATAACAAAAAACAGTCAATCACCTCCATACGAGAAGGAGGGCAAGAAGGGAATTCAAACTAAATGCTAACATTGAAGATTTCAACATGGGGGACATCATACTAGATTTAGGCTCTCAGGTAAACTTGCTAGCCAAGAAGATGTGGCAGTATATGGGAGAGACCACACTAGGATATTCACCTATCCAATTGAAGCTAGAAAACCAACACATATTTATGCCAATTGGAAGGCTTAAGGGTGTGACAATAGATTTTGATGGAGTGCACACTAAGACAAACTTTGAAGTGATAGAAATAATGGATGGCACAACACCCTATCCAAAATTGCTTGGGATAGATTGGGAATTTGATAACCAGACCATAATAAACTTGAATACAAGAAACATACCATTTGAATAAGGAGAATACAAAGTCGTTGCACCATTAGACCCATCAGAAGGAGAATGGTTTGTAGAGCCCACTTGCTTAGATCTTATGGAAATCAACTAGTTATACAAAACCATCACGTGTGAAGAAGATTATGTCAACCCAACTGTAGATGGAGTACTCATTTGGAGGAGCATCACATCATGTGTTTATGATTCAGATACATGGTTGGAAAATTGGCTGTA
>JASDQU010241901.1:22073-61858 GCA_032191745.1 Picea mariana | reverse complement strand
CCACTTGCTTAGATCTTATGGAAATCAACTAGTTATACAAAACCATCACGTGTGAAGAAGATTATGTCAACCCAACTGTAGATGGAGTACTCATTTGGAGGAGCATCACATCATGTGTTTATGATTCAGATACATGGTTGGAAAATTGGCTGTAAATATTACATGAAGTGTCCACAAGAAGGTGTGCAAGAATAGACCGCGTAGTGAGATGGGTAGGTACAAAGATAAGAGAACCTCTCAGTTTTTATTGAGTGAATGAATTAGAGGAATTCCTAACAAGATATGAAGATGAAGTGTTAGAGAATCATAGGCCCTTATCTCTAGATATTTCACTCAAGGAAACACCTGGAAGATGGTGCGGTGCGCACAAAGAAACAGTTAAGCACTGGTACCAATGTAAGCGACTACTGTGCATTAGATTCGGTGCAGAGGGGAGAACTAAGATGAAAATATATGATGGATAGGGGACACCAACAAAACATTTGGAGAAATAAAGAACACTATGGAGGATGACACCACCAGAGGAATGGACTCATTACTTCAACAATACCTTAGAAGGAATTCTAGAAAATTGGTATGTAGACCAAGAACTGCACAGAGGCACTGCAAAATGGACAACATTACAACATAATTTTATAGTAACCTTCTCATTCGAACATGAGAACCCCAACATTGTATCAACACTCAAACAAATCAAAGGGGTGATATTTATTGATGAACCAGAGGTGGAACTCATGATAGAGGATCAACAACAGAACAAACAGATAGTCAAGGAACTATTGTAATTCTATCATGTGGAAGAAGAAGCATCGAAGGAAGATGACCCACACAATATTAAGATTAAAAAAATTGAGGGAGAATGAGAGGTGAACAATCCATGTTTGGAATCAAAAGTATTTTTTGCACCTATCAAGGTGAATAAAGTCAACATTGGGACAAATGAGAATCCCAAAAATGGCCAGCATTAGAGACTACTGGGATGAACAAAAAATGGAAAGAATAACAAAGTTATTGCGTGAATACATTGACCTGTTCCCAACAACGTTTACAAAGATGAAATACATATTAGGAGAGCTAGGAGAGATGAAGATACCTCTCAAACATGAGGCTAGATTTGTCATATAAAGACCATATAGAATGAATCCAATATATAAGAAAAAAGTTAAAGCAGATATTGATAGAATGTTAGAAGCTGGAATCATAAAACCAATGGAGGAATTTGAATGGATAAGCCCTATGGTAGTGAAAGAAAATAAACAAGCAGTGATAAGGATTTGTGTCGATATAAGGAAACTAAATGACGCTTGCCTACATGAACCTTTTCCCACCCCTTTCACATATGAGGTATTAGAGAATGTGGGAGGCCAAGAGGCCTACTCATTTACAGATGGATTCTCAGGCTACCATCATATCAAGATAGCCCCAGAAGACATGTACAAGACCACTTTTTCCACAAAATGGGGATCCTACTAGTACACAGTCATGCCTTTTGAAATGAAGAATGCAACAACTATATTTTCAAGGGTAGTAATAGTCGATTTTAAGGAGTATATATAGATGATTGTACTATATATAGTCTATTAAAATATCATGTGGAAGTATTAAGGATAATGTTGAAAAGATGCAGGTAGTGTCAAATATCATTGAATATCAAGAAGTACATTTTTTGGACACCTTTTAGAATACTATTGGGACATATAGTCTGTAAACAAGGGTTATTGGCAGACCCTGCTAAGATTGCAGTTATTGTTAATTTACCACCACCAAAATTAGTGAGCCAATTTAGAGCAACATTGGTACATACCGACTACTATAGGAAATTTATAAAAGGGTATGTATAGATCACTGCGCTAATGGAGAAACTGTTAAAGAAGGATACTAAATTCCAATGGAATGAGGATTGTCAACAAGGTTTGGACACCCTAAAAGAAAAAAATGGTCACAACACATATTCTAGTGTTCCCAGATTGGGAAAAAAACATTCCATGTGCATGTAGATGCATCAACCATAACACTTGGAGCAATTCTGGCGCAGCCAAGAGAAAGGGATTTGGATCATCCTATAACATTTGCTAGCAGAAAACTGTCAGAATCAGAGCAGAACTACAATACTATAGAAAGAGAAGGCCTAGTTATGGTCTATGCACCTCAGAAGTTCAAACATTATTTACTAGGAAAACACTTTAAGATGTTCACAGATCACTCATCCCTCAAATACCTAGTCAACAAGACAATGTTGGGGGGGAGGATTTGTAGATGGCTATTGTTATTCCAGGAATTTGATTTTAAAGTGATAGTCAAACCAGGGAAGTTGAATGCAGGACCAGATCACTTATCAAGGGTAACCAATGGAGAATAACCTACCAACTTGGAAGAAAACTTCCATGATGCACAGTTATTTTCAATCCAAGTAGCTGACAAATATTTTTCTGATATCATTGAATACTTAAGTACAAGGACTACGCCACAAGATTTTAACACTACACAGAAGAAAAATCTGGTAGTCAGAGCTGCAAACTATCAATCAATTGTAGGACATTTATACAAGATGGGCATAGACAACATTTCGAGAAGATGTGTAATAGAACATGAAGGACCTAGAATTTTGGCAGAAGCTCATGAGGGAATAGCTAGAGGACATTATGAAAGAAAAGATACTCTGTAGAAGGTATTACACGTAGGGCTATGGTGACCAACAATTCACAGAGATGCTAAGGACTATTGCTAGATATGTGATGTCTGTCAAAGAGTTGGTAAACCTAATAGAAGATATGAGATTATCCTAAGACCACAAGTAACTTTGCAGGTATTTGAAAAATGGGCAATAGACTTTGTGGGGCCAATCCATCCACCAACAAAAATGTTGGGAGCGAGATATATCATTACTTGGAAAAAATACTTAACAAAATGGACAGAAGCAGTTCCGGTAAAAGATTGTAGTGCAGAGACAACAACACATTTCTTATTTGAGCAAGTGATCACTAGATTTGGCTGTCCAAGGATTTTGATGAGTGACTGAGGTACTCACTTTATCAACAACCCTATCAAGGCTATGACTGAGGAGTTTGAAGTCTATCATTAGAAGAGTACACCATACCATCTGCAAGATAATGGAATAGTAGAAGCCTTCAATAAGATCTTGGAGAGTGCTTTGACAATGATCTGCAATGTCAATAGGGATGATTGGGATTTGAAGATATCAACAGTACTATGGGAATACATGACTACATGTAAAAAGATGACAGGGCATACACCATTCATATTGGTGTATGGGCAGGAAGCAGTAGTACAATTAGAATTTCTGGTATCCAATCTGCGCATAGAAACAATCACCAACATGACAGAAAGAGGTGCATTGTAGGAGAGGTTGAATAAACTAATGCAGATGGAGGAGGATAAGATTATAGTAGGATTTCATCAAGAAGTGCATAAATCAAGGGACAAATCTTGACATGACAAACATATCAAGAGGAAGAGTTTCAAGGAGGGAGATCTAGTCTTTCTTTATGACAACAAATTTCTTCAACATCTTGGTAAATTCAGAATGCATTGGATGGGGCCATATGAAATGAAAATTTTCACAGATGGGGGATCTATACAGTTAAAATACTTGCAAGGTACATAACTAAAATGACCGTTCAATGGGAGTTGACCGAAACTGTACAGGGACATTCGGCCTCCTAGAACATAAAACTTATAGCGTAGTAAAAAAACATGTACATAGTGTATTATAGTAGAAGTTAAGATAGAGAAAATGAAAAAAAGAAAAAAAAGGAGAAAAAGAAGGGAAAAAGAAATACAAAATTAAAAATAAAAATAAAAAAATACAAAAGAATGGGGAAAAGTTGCGCACAGTAACTACCGTGACAAACATCAGGAGATCACATGCAGTAAAAACTGAACTTGGCGCAAATGCACACAAAAGGGTAAAATTAAAACTAACCGGTATATAAAAGTCATATAAGTGTAGAGTTATTCCACACTTATCAAATTTTGACCTCAGAGTGAGAAAGAGAACCCGTGCCCTAGTTTCAAATCAACAAAGCAACAAGTTGAGGTTACAATAGTCACACAGGATGACTCCACTGAAGTTTGGGTTGCCAACACAGTTTGTCTGGGTCACTCGACATGGAAAAATGTGTAAGGAAGAACTACAACAACAAAAGAATATAGTTGAGCTTGAGGATGTGACCACCTCAGACCCAAAATCGATTAGCCCAAGGCAGGCTGAGGAAGAGGTCCCTACAACGCATCTAGGAGAGATAGGGCAGAGATCAGGGGCCGGAAATGAGGGTTCAAACCCTAACCCTGAAGTGCCTACGAGACCAGATGACACAATGGGACCACAACAGTTCCAAGCACAAGACAAAGTACTGGTTGAGAACATAACTGACGGGCTAGAGTCAGCAATGGAAGAAGAGAGCACAAAAGCAGTAGAGGCAGGAATGTCTACTACGGGATAGAAAATAAAGACCTCAGACAGTATGGAAATCACCCTCCCGTTCCTTCCAGACGTAGTCCCCACTATCAAAGACATGTTGGGGAAGGTACCAAAGTTGAGGTACGTGGACCACGATGTGCGCGATACGCCGAAATTTCCTGAATTGGTCGAGGACAACTATCTGATCAACACATGGGAGATTGGACCCCTAGGATGACCAATAATAGAGCCCGCACAATGGATTACAGGGCTATATAATTCTGGTATAATGAACCTCTTGGACATACCACATTTTGGGCGCGGTAGGAATGTCAGGTTGTGCATCAAACAACTGGTCTCCCGGGTCCATGGAGGAATTATTTGGATGGATAGACAAGTGGAGATAGATGTCACGTTAATTCCTAAAATAATAGGATTACCTACATTTGGTGCACCGCCAGAAGACTTCTTGGAAAACAAAGCATGGGAGAAAGAACTGGCGGAACAAGTGAAGGCACAGTTCGACACGGCCAGGGGGAATAGAGGCCTCATCATCAAAGAAATCGATGACGATGCCACAATATTTGACAATAATCTAATGGCATGCAAGTTGCTGAGAAAATGTCACAGAGAGGAAGTGCTAGAAAGAGTGATCACAGTAGTAGCGCAATGCATGAAGAGGATGAAGTTCTGTTGGTCGTCATACCTGCTGAACCAATTCCTACTTGACTGTCATAGTGCACAGGACAATGGAATCGAATTATATTACTCCTAGATGCTAATATTAATATCTATGGTAGGGTGGAAGGAGCCCAAGTTCTTCGCATTCTTAGATAGAGTGGGAAAATGCTATGCATCCATGTATGAGTCTCTCTGGTAGGTGAAGGATAACAAGACACAACAAGCAAACAACGTTGTGTTTTCCATGCTACTAGAAGAAATCAAACAATGCACATCAAACGTATGGTGCATACCTATGGAGGTCATGCATGAAACATAGGGTATGACTAAGTTCAAGGCATTCCGACATCACCTATGGATCCAAGCTGTGAGGGATCCCAAAAAGGCATGGTTGAAGATGCAATATTGTGTCACTAGAGAAGAGGTGGAGTGGATTATCAAGGACTGGTCCGCACAGTGGTAGTCACTTGTAACAAAACCAAATACGAGGACAAGCACGGTACAATCCTCCAAGCCTAAGGAAAAGGTCAACGTAGACTCATCAACAAGGATAGGTAGCTTGACGGATAACAGTCTAACAACTACAACATGAACCCTACCAAGCAGAAGTAGTGCAGTATAAAAAAGGACGAGGAGAACTCCCACAACAACAAGAACAAGAATTCTGGTGCAGACAGGGCCAAAGGAGAGCACACAGGCTCAAGAGGAAGGAGGCCAAGAAACAACGACATAGGAAAACCCCTCACAAACGACAAGGAAGCTTGCACAAGGAACATATGCACGGAAGAAGAGGAATTATGAAACAAAGGACCCCGACATCACCCTCACATGGGATGAGGTAGAGCTCATCATGGATAAGGTCCAAGACATGAGCAAGGAAGTGGTTAGAACAATAGAGGAGCAGAGGGAGCAGATCATGGCTAAGTTTCTAGAGGTTCACGCTAACATCTAAGATCTATGGAACCGGATTGAGTCACAGGAACTGCATGACCACAGGAGGAGACATGAAGGCCATCTGCGTAGAGAGAAGGTGAGGAGACTGTGAAATTCATCATCCAGGGTAGGGAGACATTCACGATCACACGTCGAATGATCAACTTCGACCAGGAGACGACGCAAAAACCCATAGAAGAGGTAGAACAAGTAGAGTTGGTGATGGCACGAATCCCCATAAAGGCCTTATATGGGATACAAGCTAGTGTCATGCAGTAAGTACACTCTAAGGATCGCGTAGATGCCTCAAATATAGAGGTGGGAAGAGGGGTGGCAGAGATGCTCCAGATCACATGTGACTAGTTGACTGTCAAAAAGGAAGAAGAGAAAGAACACGCAGACAGGCTAGAGAATGGATTGCCAATGACATACAGTTGAATCCCCAACAACGCACAAACAACATAGAGAATTGTAGAGGAGAAGACCAACCTCATTGCACAGACAATAGACCAGTACAGAAAAGAGATCAAGGAGCTAAAAGAGAATCTCAATCCCACAACCCCACTTGAGGTCCAAGAGAAGAGGAAAGAAAAAGTTGCATTCCAACTAGCAGAGATGGAGAAACATTTCAACACAACAACAATATTGTTTAATAAAGCAGTGCATTTGTGGACATCACTGGAGGAGGATGAGAAGGTCCAACAATGGGACTAGGAGGAAGAAATAATAAGCACAAAAATCTAGGACCTCAAGCAGAGGAAAAAGACAATGAGCATCACTGAGAGTTTGAAAGGAACAAAAGATATGAAGAAGCTGTAGGAAGAGTTAAAATCTGCGTAGATGTAGAAGCAGGAAAGGCAGCCCCAGATGGAACCTCTCCAAGAGAAAGTAGCGAAGATGATCGCACAATTGGAGGAGGAGAAGTAGAACATGGTGCAGAAACAGGCAAAGTGCACAACCATGATCCAGGAGGAGATCAAAACGCAAGCAGTAGAAGCACTCATAGAGAAGGTTGCATAGGTCCAGGCAAGAGAAAGGGAACTTGCAAACAAGTTCCACAGGTTAGAAAAGGCTGTCGAGGAAGCGCAGAATGCCTAGGTGGCTCGAGATGAGCCACATGTCAGTGTTGGGGGACTATTGGGCACATGCTTATTTTTAGGAAGAATCCAATTTTGAAAAGTAAAGTTTAAATTAGAAAATTACAGTTGGAAGGAAAAGAAGCACGTGAGGAAAAGCTACATGCAAAGGAGGAAAGCATGCAAGGCGTGCATGTAAGAAAACTTAATGATATTAGGGATAGAGTTTTTGTAAGATATTGTAAGGACTGATAAGCCACAAGTAAGTATAAATAAGTACCTAAGAGGTCTAGGTCTGGGGTCCTAAGTTTTGTATGGTTCGATGAAGGAAACTACTGTAAGATCAGATACCATTTTTGTAAGTTGTTGCATTGTAGGAGAGTCAAGCAACTAGATCCCGAGGGTTAGATCGCAGGATGAAGAACCTGGTGCAATCTAGTAAACCTCAAAGAGATTGTGGAACATTTTTTGTGATTGTATGATAAAAAACTGTAATGCGCATGATGCCATATATTACAAAACCATAATAAAAGAACCTAAGAGATAGATCTTTGTGGTCGTAGCCAAGGAGGGGGTGAACCATAGTAATATCTATGTTATATGTTGTGATTTATTGCATATTTACTTCTATAAGTAGTTAGACTATGAATGGATGAATGGATAATTCTGTGATATCTGTTATATGTTAGATCTGTTAGAATACATGCATAGACTTAACAGGTGAATGAATAGTAAGAAGAATAGGAAGAAAAACTAGATCAAGGCCAAAGAGGATGAAATTCAATCCCAGATCTCCACTCTTTCCTAGACTACAAACATTTGAGCATTGTAGTCATCCATAGAACTATCTCGATTGAGACTGCACAATACACTCTGTGTGTTGTGTTTCCTTCTGCTTTACCAGGAGGGCCGATAGTTTTAGAGAGATTTATTGGAAGTTGTTCAGATCTGAATCCGATTTATCCCAAGAAGTGGTTAGAGAAGGAGTAACAACCAACAAGGTCCTAGTTCGTGGAAAATTTTGGGAGAACACACCTAGCTTGGGATTCCATGGGGCTACAAACCCACATGTTGGATGCTAAGATCCTGCACATTGGTTGGGAAATATCAAACTTGGAAGACCTTGAGATTGACTTGGACGACATAGCCTAGCCCCCACATGCCAAATGTTTTTCCTAGGAGAGGAAAAACGTCATTCCTAGAGGCATGATGTCACCTAGGGGGTTAGGGCTTGGTGGTGAGGTGCCACTCATTTACACATGGACGTTTTGAGGAGAAGAGGGTCTTCACCATGAGGATATTGTCTAGATTCTTGACATGTGGCCTTTGGAGGCCTACCCATGCTTCTCCAACACCAACGACTTCTTAAAACGGCCCCTAAAGGGGATATGTCCATGTAAAATTAAGGTTTATTTGTGAAAAAGTGAAACTTTAGATGAATTGTTGAATATTACTTTGTTAAACGGGGCAAGATCAGGGTTGTTGACCCCTAGTCTTGTGGTTTACCCCTTAATTTGTGGAAAAGTCACCTTGGTGACATTTTGTATAAATAAGAGATCATAAGATATGATTTTAACATAACTCTCCCTCATTGTGGGAAGTATTGGTATGAAATTTTCGCTCTCTTTGGAAAAATTGTCTCTTTAGGCTCTTGTTTATGGTTATCTCTTGATGTTATGGTTGATGAGAGTGATGTGCTAGCTTTGGAAGGCTTATCTCTTACTATTGTGGTGGATTATCTTGGCATTTTTCCTTGAATTGGTATGGTTTTTACTCTCATGCTATCATTTGGTTCAAGTCAAGATCATTGTGATAGGATCTAGGTGGGAAGTATAAGGGAATACACCCCCACCATAGTCTTCATCACTTTATGCATCATGTTATTGGTTAAACAAGGGTTTGCTAAGAGAAGTATAAGGGCATACAACCTCTTAGCTTAAACCCTAGCTAGAGAAACTTGCCTTGGGAACTAAAATGGCTTACACCCCAAGGAGGTAGCTTCTCTAGCTCTTTCTTTTCATGACCCCATTAATCCAATAATTAAGATCACTAGTCATTTATTATTGCGTTGGAGAAATAAAATATTGCATTGGGAAACATGATTTTTGGTCATTTTTACTTCTTGCAAAGTGGATTGTATTCCTTATGCCTTGGGCACCTCACAACTAATAAAGCATTTCCATCAAGGGGCTACTTATTGATTCTGTTATAAAATTACATCTTCGGCCATTAGGGCTGCTGAAACCCTAACTCATTTGCTTGAATAACTCTCTGATCAACCATTGGATTTTTCTCAAAGTTTGCACACTTATTCTTCTTGGTCTAGCATAATTTTTGGAAATGTTTGAGGGGATTTCAGTGGATGATTTTCTTTCTGTAATACATTGAATGTTACATCCATAAGAATGATAGAATTTTCTACAGACAAATGTTTACAACAACCTTATCTTTTTATACTAGAATATTGGTTTTTCATCTTGAGTTTAGCTAGTCATTAACTAGTCTTTCTCTTGTATTTTCCACTTTATCTCTAGCATTTATTGAGAAGATTATAGTACCATTATATTTCTGATATATACTGTCATATATTGCTGCAAAGTAGGGACAACAATATTAACTTTCTGGTATAACTAACATACATCATTGCAAAGTGGTTTTTTTTGTGTCTCGGGCAAGTATTTCACCATTTACAGGTTACTCAACATACTTGGAAACCTTTGGAGCTTCCCAAGACTTCATTGCACACATTTCAATCCACTTAGAATTGACCTCTAGGGGCTTCAACTCCATCTCTATTCATATCCATCGCATTCCCCCTAGGGTCACCAGGATTGCCTCCCTAGATTGACCTAGTTACCTTTGAAGTGTGGGACCTACATTGGGGTGACATTAGGTTTAGGATTCCCAAGTTGTAGCACTTGCCTTGTAGTTGGGCCAGGCTTTTCCCAACCAACCTGCCAAAGGTCATGCTAGCCCTATCTTGTAATTATAGATCGCTTCTACAAAAATGTGTCCTCCTCCAACTCTGCATGAGCATCTAGTGCTAAATCCTCTATGGAAGGTAGTACATGCTTCTCCTCCTCATCCAACATGGAGGGAACATAAAATTTGAGATTCTCCACATTCACTACTGAGTAAATGCACATGTGTGGGGGTAGAATGAGTCTATAGGAATTATCTCCCACCTTTTCCATTACCTCAAAAGGACCATACCACAAAGCCTTGATCTTCTTACCAGAACCTTGTAGTCTTTCCTTATTCAAATGTAACCATACTYTGTYTCCCACTTGAAACATTCTCGTTKTTTTGTGTTGGTCATGTCGAGTCTTGTACTTTTCTCGTGACTTCTTCAATGTCTCATGTACTTGCAAATGGATCTTCCTGATATTCTCAATATTTTTTTCTWCTTTTAATGCATCTCCCGTGAGGTCCTCTCTCACTCCTCCTTGATGTCCATATATAACATCTAAGAGTGAAGGTGGAAAATATCTAAAGCAAGTTTCAAAAGGTGACTCACTAGTAGAAGTGTGGATTGCTCTGTTATAAGAGTGTTGTATATAGATCATATTTTCTTCCCAAGTCTTCAAATGATTCTGAATATAACCCCTCAAAAACTGCACCAAAGTCCTGTTGACTACTACCATTTTCCCATTTGTCTGTGGATAGAATGTTGTAGACCTATTGAGCTTAGTGTCCATCTTCTCCCACAATGTAGTCCAGAAGAAATTGAGAAATCTGGTGTCCTTTTCCGAGATGATACTCCTTGGTATCCCAAAGTGAACCCAGACCTATTCAAAGAAATTGTTTGCTACTTCTTATCTGTTGATGGTCTTTTTATAAGGCATTAGAATGCACATTTTACTGAACTTGTCAACTACCAAAAATAGATAGTCATGTCCCTTCCTGGTTGTTGGAAAACCTCCCACAAAATCCATGGAAATACTTTCCCCAGGTCGAGTGGGTACATATAAGGGATGGTATAGACCTTGCTTCCTATTAATGGGCTTTCTGATGCACCAAAGTATACATCCTCTAATATACCATTACATATTATTGCATTTTGGGCCAGTACACATACCTCTGTATGTTGGAGACTGTCTTCCCAACAACAAAATGTCCTGCAACCTTGGAGATGTGATCCTCTCTGATAAGCTAGAATCATTCACCTTTAGGAACATAGGGCTTGTCAAGCTTATAGAGTAAACCATTTTGGAAATGATATTCAATCTTTTCATCACCTTATTATAAATGAATTTGGCCCTGTATCTATTGAAACACCTTCTTGAAGTCCTCATATTTTGTGCATACATCTTTTTATGCATCATGGGTAAAAGGATCTATGTGCGTAAGAGTTCCCAAAGCTGTAATATTGGATATGGGTGGCTATGAAATCATGTATGCCAAATTTTTTGTGCTAACCTTCTTATACTTTATGACCAAATGAAACTGTTGTAAGAACCCCATCCATTTGTAGTTCCTACTTTGTTGTAACTTACCCTGGGCCTGCAAATATTGGAGCGGTTGGTGATCTGTGTGGATGATGGTCTCCTTTTCCATCAGATAGTGCTTCCACTTTTTGACAACTTGTACTAAGGCATAGAGCTCCTTGTTGTAGGTATGGTAGTTGAGGACCACCCCATGAAATAATTCATAATGATAGTATACATGTCTTCCTCCCTGCACCAAGATGTTAATGTTTAAGCCATTATTATAGTTCTTTGCATTTCAATAGATAATAATAGCATAAGATAGAATCACCGTGAAATAAACAATCACAAGAGACACATCATTTATCCTGGGAAACCCTCATGGGGAAGAAAACCCAACAAAATTTCCTTATTATAGATAGCCAATATAATTCCAAGAGATAACTCAAACAAATACAGAAAGTCCTCTCCCAAATATGCGCCTCTCTCTCTCTTTCTATCTTATCCAACTGCAGCTCTGAAACTTGTCCCTCAATGTTGGCCCTTGGTTATGGAAGGAAGCAAAGAATGAGGAAGAAAAGGTAAAAATCGATCTTCACGGGAGACACAGTGACTGTCATTGGGTCGAAGTGAGCAAAAGAACAGAAAAGATGGAGCGAAGTGTGAAAAAACAAGCTGTTAGATGAGGAGATCGAGGATGATAGATCAATAAGGAATATGGGCCAAGGATGACTTAGGAAGTGGAAAAATCTAGCATTAGATGCCTTAGAGCACCACAAGATAAAGAAGGAAAGACAGGCTGGTGAAGCCCAGAAAGAATGGGTCAAGTTGATCTAGGGTTGTAAACACCTAGGGTTTTGGTAATTAGGGTTTTGACACCTAGGTTTCGACCTGAGGCTGTTGATGAGGGATTGTAATGTATAAATAGAGGTCGAGAGGACCTAGGTCGAGGGGGTACGGTAGCTGAGTCTTGTTATTGATCATTGTCATTGGGAAAATATTGTATTATGGGTGAGAGAAGTGTTGAGAGAGAGAGCCTTTTGGTATTGTAAAATCTTCAGCTGGGTACGATGATTAAGTCCTGCAACTGGGTGCATAGAAAAGGAGAGAGAAAGAGAGACAGAGAGAGAGGATCTGCTGGCCAAAAGCGTAGATCAGAACTGTAAGATTTATCTTAAAATATCATAAACACATTCTGTGGACGTAGCCCTAGAGAGAGGGTGAACCACGTACATCTATTTTTGCATGTGTGATTGATGCTTCGAACTCTGATGTTGTTATATTGTTATCTGCATTATTGTATTAGATCATATCTATAGCTGTGAAAGATAGATCTAGCTAGTTGAATGATAGATGCATGTTATGTTATTGTTGTAATAAGAACCACTTGATATTCCCCTAGTTGTAGACATCTCTGTCTTGCAACCCCCTCATAGCTGCTTCGGGTGAGACTGCATTTTCTTCGCAGGTGCTGCCAAAAGGGCCAGTAGCTAGGGCTTGTTGGTGCGCTCTTGGAGCTGAACCCTGGGTCTACCCCTGTGCCAACAAATGGTTCCGTTGTCAGGATAGGAATATTTTTAAGGGAATGTCAAGTTGGTTCTCGTCGAAGAAAGAGATTCAGAAGTGGATAGAGGATCAAGAGAAGGAATTCACTGAATCCCAGAACAAGAACCTTAAAATAAGCACTGAAGATTGGCTACAAAGATACATCTTCACCGACATTCACGAGATCTTCTTTGGAGGAATCCATCAGGAGCTACACGAGTGGTTGGCTAGGTTAGATGACATGCAGTTTGAAATCAGATCTAGACCTCCTGTGGTTTGGACACCAACATTGATCCAGAAGGTCAAGAGATTCGACAACGCGGTATCCAGAGCAGTAGATCACTGGTTTGATAGTACCATCGGAGGGTATATCACCGAGTTTGTTGTTGACCAAACAAAATCATATAGCCAAGCCGAGAGATACTTTTTCAAAGGACCCAGAGGAATTTTTTTTCACTTCCTGAAGATAAGAATCAAGATGATCTTGCATGAAAACCACATCTTGAAGATACAGTAGATTGATCGGACCTAAAAAGGCTAATGTTCAAGATCTCAGACATCGACAATGACACATAAGTAGGACACACGCGTAGTGGGAAATTATTTCGAGGAGTTCACCTTGAGAATTTGTTTAAGAAAAACTATGGAGAAGAAGGTTTCTATAGTGGAGAAGAGGTAGATATAACTAACGAAGAGCATCCAGAGCCCACCAAAACAAAAGAAGGGGAAGTTGAAGAACTATGCCAAAGCGAGCCAGAAACCTCAGGAACTGCGCGAACTACTGAAGTAAGTAACATTAATTCTCCTGTTGTCTCAACAATACCTAGCAGTCGAAATAGTCAGAACCACTAGAGTCTTCAGAGTACTGTTACTAGTAGCCCAACATCTACTCAGACAAGAACCCTAGTCAGCTTTATGGCAGATGAAATGAGACTCCCTATATTTAGAGGAGATGGATCTGAAGATCCAGATCAACATTGGTTTCTATGTGAGGTTGTATGGAATATTAAAAGTATCACCGATGAAGCCATCAAGAGAACCCAGTTCAACACTACGCTAAGGGACCACGCACTGAGCTGGTACATGAAAATTGTCTAAGGATTGGCACGACCTAAGTCGCTGAATGAGATCAAGAATGCGCTGATCGCAGAGTTTAAGAAACTCAAGTCAGAGTCACAATGTATTACAGAACTAAAAGAGATTAAACAAAAGGTAGTAGAACTTGTTTGGGAGTTCGACCAGAGTTTCAAGACCCTGATAGGTTGATTAACTTTCTAGATCCCCGATGAATAGAACAAAGAGTGGTTCATCATTGTGCTGTTACCACACATAAGAATCCCTTTGATGTAGCAGAAGATTGCATCTTAGGCAGAATCTTTGGAGATCACCATGAAGATGGAATCAACACTGATGGGAGAATCTATCTTAGGCATTAGCCAGATCATGAGCTAGCTAACTAGTTTGTCTTTACAGGTCGAGGATATGAAGAAATATAAGGGAAACAACAAAAGGGAATATATCTGGTGTGTAAGATGCATATCTGAAGGCCATGATAAGGAACACTGTACCTTATTTCATGAGTACTTGGTATCAGGGGCACCGATCCCCTTAAATCAAGTTAATCTACCCTAGTGCGATATATGCAGAAATAGGCATCACCCAGGTGAGTGCTACTACATGCAAAAGTATGTATAGACACCCACAAACTTGTATTGTACATTTTGTATATCATTGGGGCATGATGATCAGGATTGTAGAGCTTATGATCTCATGCATGAAAGGTTGAGAGACATATACAAGATTCAAGGCGAAGTACAACAAGAAGGAAACACTCTGCAATACAACTCTCTGGGGAGAGGAAATTTCACTCCTCGCGGTGGCTACAGAGGATGAGGACGAGGAGGAGGTATGGGTTGAGGCTGAGGACAAATAATCTCTTACAACTGCATGCATCTAGGACATTTAGCAAGGGATTGTCAGAATCCCTGCACAACCTATAGTTACTGTAATTCCTTCGAGCATGTCATAGAAGAATACCCTGTGCTACTGGATAAACTTCAAGAAAGATGAGGACCCTAGCAGAACCCAAAAGTAAAACTGATATATGCTAAACCTCGTGGAGCAGAACCTAGATTATTTGTTATCACTCGAGGAGGCGCTGCTACAAGAGAAGACAGACCAACCCAAGGAAAGACTGAAAACAACCACGGAGTAAGGAAAGCTACAGAAAACACCCTAACGTTCGATGCTAAGAAATAAAGATAGATATTCGAGGAGGAAAGAAAGGAGTTCAAAGGAGATCAAGGATCTTCATCAAAGAGACAACCAAAAATCAAAGAATATGGCATGCCTCAGGTGTTTGATCTGTCTGCATCACCAACAGAAGGGAAAGAGGTAAGCCAAATCATGGAATTCTTGTACATTTGTGTTAATTTGATTCAAGATAAAGGCGCTGCCCAAGAATTACAAGATTTAATCAAGTACTATGAACTAGGAAAAATAGACCCCTTACTGAATAGAGTAGTGCACCAAATTGGAAAAAGGAGAAGGACAAATAAAGAACTACACTTGAATGCTCAAATAGGAGAGTATGAGATAGACTATGTGGTCCTCAACTTAGGGTCAGAAGTCAATGTCACGACGAAGTAGACTTGGGCACTGATGGGAAAACCCAAGCTGATATATTCCCCTATCAGGCTTTGCATGGCTAATTAGCAAGTTGTCAGCCCATTTGGATGATTAGAGCATGTCCTAGTGGACATCGATGGGGTAAGAACCTTTGCATATTTTGAGGCAATTGAAATTGTTGAGGATAGCTACCCTAACCCTGCATTGTTAGGAATTGATTGGGCCTTCGACAATTCCACTGTTGTTGATTTAAAGAAAAGACACATGACATTTGATAAAGATGGCCTTAGGGTTTTTGCACCTTTATATCCAGATGAAGATCCACGATACACATAATCTATCAGAGAAGAAGACCACACATTTGAACTGGAAAACATCTACAAGTTAACAACCAGACAACATGATTATATCAACCCTACAACTGACGGGAATCTGAGCTGGCGAAGTGATAGCACATGTTCATCTGACTTAGAAGAAGCACCAGAGAATTGGTAGAACCAGATGTATGAAGTATCTATAAGAATATGTGCTCGGCTAACCAGAGAAGTTTTCTGGATTGGCACAATAATGAGTAATCTACCCACATTTGATGGGCTAAACCCCTTAGAAAACTTCTTGTCAGAATTTGAGACAAGTGTACCAACACAACAAAGGCTGTTGACAATGGATGAAGCCATGAAGGCCACACCAATGAGATGGTGGGGGACACATAAAAACAATATTACAGACTGGACATAATGCCGAACTTTGATGACATCACGGTTTTCAGCACAAGAAGGAAG
Source organism: Picea mariana (assembly GCA_032191745.1). Taxonomy (NCBI): domain Eukaryota; kingdom Viridiplantae; phylum Streptophyta; class Pinopsida; order Pinales; family Pinaceae; genus Picea; species Picea mariana. The sequence goes on along the minus strand of JASDQU010241901.1, from coordinate 45,366 downwards.
CTGCGAAGCACGGTACACAAGTCGAAGCTGCCCAAAGGACCATGTACAAAGATGCGAAGAGGCCTGGAGTGACATTCCTAGAGAACAATGGGTACATAGATTCGTCAATACGTTGGATACCACCTCTATTAACTGGTACCTTCAAGCAGAGCTGCACCTTGTCACTTCAGAATGGGAAGGTATGACCCAAAATTTTATAACCACTTTTTTGTTTGATAGTGAATTTCCTTATGTAGATCAAGCACTATAGATGGTGAGACAGAAAGTATTTGAGGAGGCATTTGGCCTCCCTTTGGAGCAAGAAGAGGATGAATGGACTGTGCCCCTCCAGAAACTACAGACCTACTACAACATTAATGCCAACAAAGATGATGACCTGAGGAAGGTGAATATCACAGAAACAGAAGGTCATAGAGATGTGGAAGGACCAGGAGTTGAATTGCCATTCATTGGACAACCGATAAAGATAAAGAAAATCAATATCAGGACAGAGGAAACACCAAATCTTGCCAATGTCAGAGATTACTGGGATGCTACTACCATTAACAAAATCACAGAATTATTGCATGAGTATCAGGACTTGTTTCCAACCAAGTTCACTGATATGAAGGGAATCAAAGAACCTATGGGAGAAATGAGAATACCTTTGAAACCAGATGCGAAGCTAGTCAAGCAAAGACCCTACAGATTGAACCCAAAATATAAGGAAAAAGTGAAGATTGAGCTCGACAGAATGCTGGAAGCAGGGATTATTGAACTTGTCGAAGAGTCAGAATGGATTAGCCCCATGGTCATGCAAGATAAGAAGACAGGTGAGATCAAGATTTGCGTAGATCTCAGGAAGCTGAATGATGCTTGTCTACATGATCCTTTCCCTACACCTTTCACAGACAAAGTGTTGGATAATGTGGGAGGCCAAGAAGTGTATTCTCTTACAGATGGGTTTTCAGGATACCATCAGATCCGCATCGCCAAGGAGGACCTTCATAAGACTACATTTTCCACAGAGTGGGGATCCTAGCAATATACGGTAATTCCATTTGGACTGAAGAATGCCCCAACCATATTTTCCAGGGTGGTGGTTGAAGCATTCAAAGAATTTTTTCATAAGTTTTTAGAAGCATACTTTGATGACTGGACTGTTTTTAGTTTGTTGAAAAATCATATTGAATGTCTAAGGCTAATGTTGGATAAATGAAGGTAGTGTCAAATTTCTTTGAATTTGAAGAAGTGCATCTTCTTTTCACCATTTGGAGTATTATTAGGTCATATTGTATGCAAGCAAGGATTCTTGGTGGATACATCCAAAATCACAATTATAGTTGATTTACCACCACCTACATCATTCAAACAACTGCATACTACGCTAGGACATACTGCCTATTACAGGAAATTTATCAAAGGATATGCTCAGATTACTGCACTAATGGAGAGGTTATTAAAGAAATACTGTCAGTTTGGTTGGACAAATGAATTCCAACAGAGCTTTGACACACTAAAACAAAAGATGGTCACTGCACCTATTCTAGTCTTTCCCAACTAGAGCAAGGCATTTCATGTGCATGTTGATGCATCTTCTATTGAATTAGAAGTAGTACTAGAACAACCTAGAGAAGGGGACATTGATCATACATTAGCATTTTCTAGCAGAAATCTCTCCACAGTTGAAATCAATTACACTACTACAGAGAGAGAGAGGGACTAGCCATGGTGTATGCATTGCAGAAATGTCGTCACTACTTGTTGGGAGGACACTTTAAAATGTTTATTGATCACTCCATGCTAAAATACCTAGTCAAAAAGCCAGTGTTGGGGGGGATAATATGTATATGGATTCTCCTGTTTCAAGAATATGATTTTGAGATCATAGTTAAGCCAAGAAGAATGAATAAGGGCCCAGACCACTTGTTGAGTTTGGAGCATGGTGAAGAACCTACCAGTCTGGAGGACACACTATCGGATGCACAACTTCTCTCCATTAGAAATATTGATGACCACTTCACAGACATAGTCCAGTTCTTGTTAACAGGAATGGCTCCAGCTGAGTACACAATTTTGCAGAAGAAACAACTAGTGGTGTGCACTGCAGATTTTTCACTTATAGCTAGTCAACTATATAAAATGGGACCTGATGAGATCCTAAGAAGATGTGTGATGGAGGAAGAATGCCCTATGATCCTCATAGAAGCTCATGAAGGCATTGCAGGAAGACATTATGCGGGAAAAGCAACTACGCAGAAGGTTCTACAAGCTGGCCTTTGGTGGCCTACATTACACAGAGATGCTAAAGAATATGCCAGAGCATGCGATGTACGCTAGTGATTTGGAAAACCATCCTGAAGAGATGAGATGCCATTAACACCACAGATGACCCTACAAGCATTTGAAAAATGGGCCATTGACTTCGTGGGACCTATAAACCCACCAGGAAAGCGCACAATAGGAAGGTATATTATCACTACGACAGAACACCTGACTAGATGGGCCGAAGCAAGAGCAGTCAAGGACTGTAGTGCAACTATAGCTATGTGTTTTATATTTGATGACATAATAACCAGGTTTGGATTCCCTAAGGTCCTTATGAGTGATCAAGGTACACACTTCATCAATAAGATAGTTGAAGCCCTGACTGAAGAATTTGCAGTCCACCATCAGAAGAGTACACCTTATCATCCACAAGCAAATGAAATGGTTGAAGCATTCAACAAGATATTGGAGACAACATTGACAAAGATTTGCAGTGTGAAGAGGGATGAATGGGATTTAAGAGTACTAGCAGTACTCTGGGCTTATAGAACCACTTGCAAGAAATTAGCAATGCAGACCCCTTTCAAGTTGGTTTATGGTCTTGAAGATGTTGTCCCAATGGAGTACTTGGTACCAAGCTTAAGAATTGTTGCATTTACTGACATGGATGATACTAACTCTATTAATGAGAGGATATCACAGTTGGTCGAACTAGAAGAAGATCGATTCATTGCAGGCTTCCATTAGCAAATTTAGAAGGAACGAGAAAAGGCCTATCGTGATAGACACATCAAGAAGAAGATATTCAAGAAAGGTGATTTAGTACTGGTATATGACAGTAAGTTTATCAAACACCTTGGGAAGTTTAGAACACATTGGCTCAGACCATATGAGATTTCCTATGTTAAAGAAGGAGGAGCTGCGCAACTGAAGACATTGAAAGGAGAATGGAAGGAAGGCTTGGTGAACGGGAGTCGACTGAAGTTATACTATGAAAACCAGTCGCCTCGTAGCTCTTAGTAGAATCAAGAAGACAAGGGTCCAAGTACTAGGTACAGTTGAAACTGGGTACCAGACATAGAAAAGACAGTCTGCACAAGGATGGAAAGGAGGCATAAAGAAAAAAGCAAGGGCTGCACTGCATAGTCGAAATTCAAAGTAAAACAAGAGGATCAGACCTCAAGTGCCTCGGGACGAGTCACAGGTGAGTGTTGGGGGCCTGTTGGCCCTTGGCTATGGAAGGAAGTGAAGAACGAGGAAGAAAAGGTAAAAAGTGAGCTTCACGGGAGACATAGTGACTATCATTGGGTCGAACTGAGCAAAAGAACATAAAAGATGGAGTGAAGTGCGGAAAAGAAAGACATTGGATGAGGAGATCAAGGATGACAGATCAACAAGGAAGATGGACCGAGGATGACTTAGGAAGTGGAAAAAGACAGCATTATATGCCTTGGAGCACCATGAGATAAAGAAGGAAAGACAGACTGGAGAAGCCCAAAAAGAATGGTTCAAGTTGACCTAGGGTTTTGACACCTAGGTTTCGACCTGAGGCTGTCGATGAGGGATTGTAATGTATAAATAGAGGTNGGGGGGGGGTACGGTTGCTGAGACTTGTTATTGATCATTTTCATTGGGAGAATATTGTATTATGGGTGAGAGAAGTGCTGAGTGAGAGAGCCTTCTGGTATTGTAAGATCTCCAGCTGGGTGTGAAGATCAAGTCTTGTAGCTAGGTGCGCAGGAAGGGAGAGAGAAAGAGAGACGGAGAGAGAGGATCTGCTGGCCAAGAGTGCAGATCAGAACTGTAAGCTTTATCTTAAAATATCATAAGCATAGTTATGTGGACATAGCCCTAGAGAGAGGGTGAACCACATACATCTGTTGTTGTGTGTGTGATTGATGCTTCGAGCTCTGATGTTGTTATATTGTTATCTGCATTATTGTATTAGATCAAATATATAGTTGTGAAGGATAGATCTATCTAGTTGAATAATAGATGCATGTTATGTTGTTGTTGTAATAAGAACCACTTGATATTCTCTTGGTTGTATACATTTCTGTCCTGCAACCCCCTCATAGCTACTTCGGGTGAGACTGCATCTGCTTCGTAGGTGCTATCGAAAGGGCCAATAGATAGGGCTTGTTGGTGCGCTCTTGGAGATAAACCTTGGGTTTTCCCCTATGCCAACACTCAATGAACAAGTGAGTGTATCTAAGCGAGGTGCTAGCCTCCTTATTTATACAAATCTGGCACGTGTGAAAATGTCTTTTCATTGGCAGGGCCAACTTCTTTAGGGTGGTTATAACCACCTTTATTATATTCTGGGGCCGACTTCTTCTTTAGCCTATTACAATTACATTATGACCAATCCGCAAAAGGGGATTTGGTCTTTTACAATAGCCGACATGATCAATCCACAATGGGGATTGATCCAATGAATAATATATCAAATAATAATCAAAATATGATTTGCAGTTACATTATTTCAACACTCCCCCTTAACAAGAAGGGTGTTCTTCAACATCATCAGGCGAGAGAGAGGACTACATCATCAACAACATTAGGAGGACAACATCATCAATATCATCTTGGAACACTGACTGGCGTATCTATAAATCATTAAAAGTTTTGTTCATCGGCAACATCGTCATTCTAAAAGGAATGCAATCATCATCTGGATCAATATGGATTAGTATAAAACTAATACATCATTATCACAACATGAGGCTGGCTCATCATCATAATAATCGACTGGCTTTATGTCACAACTGTAAGGATAGAAGCACAGTACTCGTCTTGCTTTACATCACAGCTATCAAGCTAGAAGCAAGATACTAGACTGGCTTTACATCATAGCTATCAAGCCGGAAGCACAGTACTAGTCTCATCTCATCGTATTTCTTTATGTCACAAAAATCAAGCTGGAAGCAAGATACTAGACTGGATTTACGTCATAGCTATCAAGCCAGAAGCATAGTACTAGTCTCATCTCATCGTCTTGCTTTACGTCACATCAATCAAGCTGGAAGCAAGATACTAGACCAACTTTACGTCACAACTATCAAGTCGGAAGCATAGTACTAGTCTCATCTCATCGTCTTGCTTTACGTCATAGTAATCAAGCTGGAAGCAAGATACTAGACTGGCTTTATGTCATAGCTATCAACCTAGAAGCACAATACTAGTCTCATCTCATCATCTTGCTTTACGTCACAGCAATCAAGTTGAAAGAAAGATACTAGTCTGGATTTACGTCATAGCTATCAAGCTAGAAGCACAATACTAGTCTCATCTCATCATTTTTCTTTACGTCACATCAATCAAGCTAGAAGCAAGATACTAGACTGGTTTTACGTCACAACTATCAAGCTGGAAGCACAATCCTAGTCACATCTCATCTCATCACTGCTCCCCCTTTCAAGGAAGGTCCTTTCGGACTAAACCAAGATTATCTAGAAAGTTCTCAAACTTTACACGAGATAGAGGCTTGGTCAACACATCAACAACCTGTTCATCCTTGCTAACATACTAGAGATTTATGGCTCCTCTCTACACCATGTCACATATGTAATGATATTGGATCCCTATGTGCTTCAACCTGTCATGGAATACATGATTCTCTGTCATCTTTATGTAGCTCTGGTTGTCACATAGGATCATGGTTGCTTCCATATCTAGGTCAAATAGACCCGTCAACAAATTTCGAAGCCATATAGCTTCGTAGCTAGCAGAACACGCAGCAATGTATTCTACTTCCATTGTGCTGAGAGCAATGCTGGATTGCTTCCTACTCTGCCATGAGATCATGGCTGATCCCAAACTGAAACAACATCCTGAAGTTATTTTCCTGTCAGAAACACTTCCTATCCAATATGAATCAGTGTATCCACTCAATGTGAAATCATGATCTCCATCATATTTGAGACCACAATCTAATGTACCCTTAAGGTACCTCATCACATGTTTTGCAGCCACTAGGTGAACATGTCTGGGTTCTACCAGAAACTGACTCAAGGTGTTCATGGAAAAACAAAGATTTGGTCTAGTGTTCATTAGGTACATCAATGATCCAATAATCTATATATACAGCGTGGCATCAATCAATTCTGACGAAGTATCAACCAACAACTTCAACTTCATTTCCATGGGTGTATTCATGGAATTTCACTCTAACATGTCAAATCTCTTCAAGATTTTGACTGCATACTTCCCTTGGTTAAGGAAGATCCTCTTTGGAATCTACCATACCTCAAGACCTAAGAAATAATGCATTAGGCCAAGGTCTTTCATTTCAAATTCTGAGGTGAGTCTCTTCTTACATTCGATGATCAACTTTTCTTCTCCAGTTAAGAATAAGTCATCCACACACAACAATAATATCACTGTCTCATCGTTCATAACCTTGAAGTAGAGGTTAGAATCTGCTTTACTCTTGGTAAAGCCCAAGCTCATCAGGAAACTGTCTATCCATCCATACCAAGCTCTAGGAGCTTGCTTCAATCCATAAAAGGCTTTCTTAAACTTGCAGACATGAGACTTCCTATCTTCAACTTCAAATCCTTGAGGTTGCTCTATATACACTTCCTTTTCGATGACACCATTTAGGAAAGTTGTCTTTACGTCCATCTGGTGTAACTTGCACTTCATCTTAGCTGCAAGGGCTATGATGGTCCTGATCGAAGTGTACCTAGATACAGGAGCGAATGTCTCTTCATAGTCAATGCCTTCTTTTTAGGAAAAGCCATGAGAGACAAATCTTGATTTATACTTCTCAATACTTCCATCAGCAGCATGTTTTATTTTGAAGAGCCATTTGGAAGATACCACATCCTTACTTTTAGGTCTAGGAAGTATTTCCCATACATCATTCTTTATTATGGATTGGTATTCCTCTGTCATGGAATCTGCCCATTCTTTCTTCTAAATGGCTTCTTCAAAGCAAGTAGGCTCCTTCTCTAGGAGATCACACATCAAAGCCGTATAATTGGAGAATGCATTTGGTTTATTCACCTGTCTCGTGGTTCCTTCAGGAACACCATACTTCTCTCCATCTTGAATAATCTCTCTTTCCCAAGCAGGCTTTCTATTATGGAAGATCGTCATTTGAGGAGGTTCTTGAAATTCTACTATGTCATGATCTTATAGAATTTCCTCATCAGGGAAAGTTACGACTTCCCTCATTGGTTCTGCAGCTCTGGGAACCTCCCTCACTGATTCTGCAATTCCGTGGATTACGGGTTCCTCTTCATATACTTCTTCAAGATGGCATCTTCTTAATTTCTTGAGCGCTTTATCTTAATCGAAGGTCACATCCCTGCTAATATCAATGTGATGGTGACCTGGTATACAAATTCTGAAGGCCTTGGAGACCTCACAGTATCCCACAAATATTCCCTTCTTTCCTGAAGGTTCCAACTTGTTTCTCTTCTCTTTTGGAATATGTATAAAAACTGGGCAGCCAAATATTTTGAGATGGCTTACCTTTGGTTTCTTTCTGGTGAACATCTCTTCCAGGGTCTTGAAACCAAGTGCAGTTTGGGAAAATTGGTTTTGCACATATACGACCGTCATTGCTGTTTTTGCCGATAATCACATAGGAAGATCTTGATCATGGATCATGGTATTCACGGCTTCCATTATTGTTTTGTTCTTCCTTTCAACTACACCATTTTGTTGAGGATTATAGGGAGTAGTGAGTTCCCTCTTGATCCCAACATCTTTGTAGAAGTTCACAAATTATTTTGAGGTGTATTCTCCTCCATTATCTGACCTAAGTATCTTGATATTTCTTTCAGAAAGATTCTCTATCAAGGCTTTGAATTCCTTGAATTTGCTGAACACTTCATCTTTATATTTCAAAAAATACACCCAGGTCTTACGAGAATAATCATCAGTAAATGATACATAGTATACATACCCACTAATGGAGGATGATGGCATTGGGCCACACACCTCTAAATGAATGAGTTCTAGGACTCCTTTTGCTTTGTTGTCTCTCTTCGGAAAAGGGTTCTTGATGTTCTTCCCTTGTGCACATCCATTGCATACACCTTCATGGTCAACCTTGAGTTCTGGTAAACCTGTGATCGCTTTGCATATGTATGGTAGTGCCTTGTAGTTAATGTGAGCTAATATTCTATGCCAAATTTCATATGGATTCTCAATGGTGTGGGTCATGGCAGCTTCTGAGTGACCCTTTAGCTTATACAAAACATTCTCTTCTTTTCTAATGATGATTGCTTCTTTTATGGTTTCTCCTTTAGCCCACTTAAGAACTTCTCCATCTATAAAGGAAAATCTGAAGCCTTTCTTTTCTAAATCTGAAATGGAGAGTAGGTTCTTTGTCAAACCTAGTACATAGAGTACGTCCTTCATCTTCATAGAATTTCTTGATTTAAGCTTGTAGTTTGATTCTCCCACTCCCTTGATGGGATATTGGTAATCATCTACAAGTGTCACTTTCTAAGAAAAATTCTTTTCTGAAATACAAGAGAGAATGTCTCTTTGACTTGTCATGTGCTTTGATGCACCACTATCAATGAGCCAAGTGTCCTCTCTTGGTGTTACCAATCCTGAGAGGGCCGAGATTAAGACATAGTCTTTGATCTGCTCTCTTATCATCTTTGCGGGTGGCTCTTCATCTTCGACTGCATGTGAATGGTGCCTCTTATGTTTCCTCTTGTATTCCTCTCGTCTTGCTGGACAAAACTTCGCAATGTGTCCTATCTTGTCACAATGGTAGCATTGTACAGATGAGTAATCTCTTTCTTTTGTTGTCCTTTCTTCTGAAATCTCCTTGGATGAGATTCTTTATTATTAAATTTTTTTGGGGGTTGAGACTCTTTATAAGTCTCTTTCTGGAAGTAGGACTTCTTCCTTCCTCCTTTAGTGTGAGTAGTTAGGGCTTGATCATCATCTCTTGCTAGTAATGCTTCACGATCAGCTACTCTTGTCTCTTCTTGAATGCATTCTTCCCATAGACCATCAAACTTTAGTTTCTCCTTTCTGGCACAAATCATTTGGATGAATGCATCCCAAGGTCTTGTGAGGCCATTTAGGGCCATCATTATAAGTTCATCTTCATCTATAGTATCTTCGATTTCTTCTAGTTCTTCTTTGAATTGGGATATTCTAGAGAAGTATTCTTGGATTGCTTCTCTTTTCCGCATTCTTGTATTCTTGAGCTGAGTTGTAAGATTCATCTTCCGGTTTATATTCTTTCCTTCATACAGTCTGTTTAGGGCATCAAACATTTCTTTCATAGTCTTCTTTGATGACACATAGGGAATCAGGTAATCTTTGATTGAATCTGCAATGATTCTTTTGGCCCTGATTGTGTCCTTTTGGTTATTTGCTTTTCCTGCAACATCGTCAGGCTCCAACACTTATTCTTTGATGAATATCACTAATTCATTCTCTTCAATAATGAGTCCAACCCTATACTTTCAGGCATGGAAGTTTTCCACACCTTCTATCTTGTCAACAAGCTTAACGCTTGCAAACATCTTTTACCTGAAGCTGGTAAAGTGTCCAAAAAATGAAAGTGTTCAAAATCAAATTCTGAACTTACCAGGAGGTGCGCTTGGTTGAGGCGAGTATCCTGGTGTGCTTGGATCTGAGAAAATCCAACTTTTACCCCTCCAAACTTGATCTGTGGATTTCTGGACTAGTTCTTCTGGTTTTTTGGTACCTCTGGTACTCTGGTACTTCTGGTACTCTGTTTTTTTGGTACTTATGGTACTTTGTGAAACTAGGGTTTCACTTTTCGGGAGATATACCACTGAAAAGTTGTGATGAAGGTGCCAAAATGATCCTTGAGGGAGGGCACACTTTTCTAGATGGTTTTAGGGCTGAAATACCTCACCAACAAAAAACCCTAATTTGCATGTACGACAACAGTGACCTTTTTCACTTTTCTCTTGTGAAAGATGCTCTCTTCAGCTTGGATCTGATACCATGTTAATGTTTAAGCCATTATTATAGTTCTTTTCATTTCAATAGATAACAATATCTTAAGATAGCATCACTGAGAAATACACAATCACAAGAGACACATCATTTATCCTAGGAAACCCTCATGGGGAAGAAAACCCAAAAAAACTTCCTTATTATAGATAGCCAATATCATGCCAAGAGAGAACTCAAACAAATACAAAAATTCCTCTCCCAAAGATCCGTCTTTCTCTCTCTTCTCCAACTGCAGCTCCAAAACTTGTCTCTCAATGAATAAGTGAGTGAATCTAAGTGAGGTGCTAGCCTCCTTATTTATACAAATCAGGTGTTGGATCCACCCTTGTTTTTCTAGCCTGTCACAAATTTCCTTTTTAATGCTTAAAATCTAAAGATGGTTTTCATATTTTCCCTCTAAGATATCGAGATCTCTGAAGCTTTATCACGCGAGCAGCGGTGATTATTATACTCTCGAAACGAGTCCTACCTTTCGCAAAAATGTTTCCTCTTTTGTTCTACTTCAGGATCTCGTAGGTTGGATATTATAAATCATGTAGTTCACACGTCCTGAGCCACGAAACAACGAAATCGTTTTAATTTTTCACTCAAGACAGTAACGAGGGTAAAGTTTTCCCTAACCCATGATTAAACATTTTCGGGTTTTTGTGCCTCGGTGTCTGCCAAAACCAAAATTTTATTGTCATAGCCCCGATAGCCGAGAACACGAGATCCTTATTTGAATAACCCTCGTCAAGGTTAAAGGTAAAAGCTAAACCGTGGTAAAAGATTCTTTTGGCATTTTGCCACTCGACATTGTCCTTTTCGAAAGTCACACCATCTAAACCCCGACTCGCGAAATCACGATGTGGTTATAACGTAATTAATTAATCACTTAATCCAAGATTATCTTCTCTTTTAATTAAGTCATGTTATCACGATCTCGTAGTTTCGCAGCTCGGCATGTAAATCTCCCAGAAACTTATCCTCGAAGCTCCGAGTCGCGATATGGCGAATATAATGATTATAAAATTAACTGAGCCCCTAATCACGATTTTGTTTTTATTAACCAAAATTGGTCATCACAGTCTCGGGTGTTAGAGGTTCAAAATGTTTAAGTAAAATCCCCGATATAATGAGTACCGAAACATTGTTAACAACGGTAAAACCAGATTAATTAAGCTAAATCAATGAATATCCTGTGCTTTGATGTCTACACGATTTACGAGGTAGCCTTATTCCTCCATACGCCAACTGAGATTTTAAAATCGCCAAAATTTATGACATTAATGAGGAAATAGGGCAAATCGACGGATATAAGATCGGATTTTTATGGCAAAATTTATTTCTAAAGATGATTTGACAGAATTGTTCTGAAGGGTACCAAGTTTTTTGAATATATATAAGAGCTGTGGTTCATTATAAAAAATGCATTTCATAGCAGGCAGAGCACATTACCTCTGAGTAAAATGACTCCTGTATGTATACGTATTTCTATCGCAGAAGAGCTAAAACACAAGCTTCAGCCATGGCTCCGTGAAAAGCATCCAAAGCAAATGTTGAGGTTGCAGGACAAGGCTCGGACAATGTCGCCGATACTTCACCCTGAAGTATCAACTCAGTCCTGAATTGGTCATATGTTTCAGATGTTCTGCAAGCAGAATTGGTGGATTATTTCGATGACTCCATTGACAACGAAAAAGATGATATAACCACCAAGTACAAAATAGTAATCCAATCCGAAATGCACAAAGTAGCAGCTAGGACACGATTGCTTCCATATTATGACATGGTTCGATGGGCATTGGACCATGTGGACATACTGACCAGGACTATCATGAACGAGCAGAGAATCACCATTGAGAATTTCAGGCCAGAGCATCTGCAAGCCATGTATAAGATTCCCACGATGTCTGACTACACATATGGTGCTGAGTTCTTGGACAAGTTCAAGGAGAAGGAATGCGTACAGTATGATAAAACCATGTCCAGTTTGATAAAGGATTGGGTTTTGAACACTGTGAATTTCAGAGCTGATAGCCACGGCATTTATTCAATCGCTTCTTTAGAACCACAGTACAAATATGTATCCATGATGACATGCGGGTTGTACGGGAGAGAGGACACCTCACATTTTTTTCTTTTGTGGGTGCCTCTAATGTTTTGGGTCACCAAAGGCAGTTCCTTTGACTGGGAAAAGATGCTTTCCAATAGCTTGACTAGTCGTGTCACAGAGTATCGGGTGCAGAAGGAGAATGGGAAGGCATCTTCATTCTTCATGTCTACATACATTATGGACGCAATTTGTTGTATGACACCATTTCCCTTAATGAGCTGGAGTTGGACTCTGGAAGAAGACGAACCCATAGACGTATATCATGCAAAATTATGGGAAAACAAAGCATAAAATTTTGTGTATGAAATTTTTAATTGGGTGATGGTGCCCCTGCATGTTACCATTTTTGGTCACCCCCCACCCAGGATCTTGGATAGCATAGTAACAAATATGAGCACCATAGCAGATTGGTATGTAGAAGTAGAATTTTCATACCTCTGAGTTTTTGGGGCTTCAGTCCCCCCACATGCATTGCCATTGTTCATTCCTGAAAAGTTGGCTTGTCGTGAGGTTGCTAGGAAAACAGTAATTGGTGGTGTCAGCAAAGAGATCAAGGGATATTCAAAGAAGGTATGGCCACCTTTTCCTATAAATTTAAATTCATATTCTTTATTGGATTTCAGGCATGACAAAGCTGAGGTAGTGGCCCTGGAAGACCTAAGTTTGGTCTCCATTGAATACAAGAAGCACGATCCGCAAAGGGTCATGAGAAATCATTTGTCCAATTGCGGGCTCAGGAGATTTAAGCATGAGAATTCGCCCTCGGATGACATTTTTTGAGGTGCAAGGTCATATGCCGAGATACTAGCTCGGATACAAACCTTGGCACCTGAGGAAAGAGCCGATGTTATGAAGTTTCAGGAACATCGACGTAGCTGTCTTCCCGCGGTATTGCGAGGCGAGGGTCCAGGTACTTCGGAGGCGAAACAGAAGGATGCCGAAGGCTCTAAGGATGCGACTCGAGATCAAGGAAAACACTAGGATGAGGGGGAGGAAACTATGAGTCCGAAAGCAGAGATAAAGACTCCTGACCTGCCAAAGAAGCAGAGTCTGGTCGCTACTCCAGGAAAATCTGCGAAGCAGATTGAGGAACCTATCACATCAGTTACCCCCTTGCAATCGACGTAGGAAAATATCGATGCAGGATGGATATTCAATGAAGAATTGAGGCCCATAAGGGTGGAAGAACTCCCTCTGAATGAGTTTTTCTTTGATAAGAAGAGAAAGGCGGTAGTAAAAAGGGAATTCTACCAGGAAGGAGAGTCAACTGCCAAGAAGTATAAAGTTATAACTGATGGAAAGGAAAAAAATAATGAGCAATTCACTACTGAAATAGCAGGGACACTAGGAGCATATGCCTCGGCAAATCAATTTTCAGTCGGGCTCTTAAAAAACCAACTTAAAAAAAAAAATCACCTCATTAGGACCCTTGAAGCCAGACTGGCCACAACAATAGAGACCGCTAAATACCGGGCGAGCGTAGGAATAGAGCAGGCTAGATTGGCTGATAAAAATGAGATAGAGCTGCTCAAAACCAAGCTCGAGAAAGCATAGCTGGTGGTCCGAGAGGGTCAGATGCAAGCGAGCTAGCAAAGGGATCTGATCAAATAGCTACAGGATAGGGTGGAGATCGCCGAGAATAGAATGATAAACATCGGGATGTTCAAATCCTAGGCGATTGAAATTCGGAGCAGAGTATCTGCGGCACAAAAAAATTTGCTCGCCAAGGTAGAAGCGATTCAGGACAACTGTTTTCTAGTCAACCAGGTTTCGGAGAAATTATCTACGAAAGAAAGGGAAGCTAGAGCAGCTTGGGTCGCCTTTTAAGAGGCTGTAATAGCCATGAAAAATAGGGGTTCGGGAAGTACTCCCAGGTTCAACATTTTAGAACAAACCAAAGGAAACATCCTATTAAAAGAATGGGAGCACAACATCGCCGAAGGCAAGCTGCAAGCTAAAAAGGTAATGAATTCCTTAGAAGAGGCCTTTAATTATATAGATGGCGAGATGATAGGAATTGATAGTGGAGGTAATGTCGAGGCATTGATGTAGATGAATATGGAAAAAACCTCGCTTGATCTAAAGGAAAAAGAGGAGAGAGATTCAGCCAAGATTTCCCAAGTGACTATGGCAGACATAGTCTAAATAGACAACTATATGATTAAGCCAAGCGCACAATTATGCGCTATCGACATCATAGACGGATAGATAGAAGACAGGTTGCAGCAGTTGGCCCGAAAATGTACTTTTTTTAAGCCAGATGTCAAGCAGAATCGTCGAAGCTGATATCACAGCTGGTCGAAAAATGTGTCACCTGTACCGAGAACGTGCGAGGACAAATATCTGGTACCAAGTGAAAATAGAGAGGAAGGAATGGAGCGATTTCTCTTCCCTCTATCATAACCGAAATTTTTTAACGATTGAGATTCTATCATATTTGTAAAATTGTATAAATACACCATAGGAAGAAGAGAAAAAGGCTGGACCTTTTTGTGTCGATTGTAACCGAGTTTTTTACATTTTGAGAGTTAATACAAAGCAAATCTGAAGATTCTCAATTCCGTCAAGACTGTGTTATGAGTTTGTTTTCTTGTATCTCTTACTTCATTTCATTTCATATTCTTAAATGATGAATGCTTCGTTATAATTTAGTACGACCACTACTATATCGAATGAATTTTGGTTTTCTGTGATTGTTTACTGTTTTTTCCTCTGTACCAGCGATTAGCGGGTGTAAGACCAGTCCACACTTTCAGAA
Source organism: Picea mariana (assembly GCA_032191745.1). Taxonomy (NCBI): domain Eukaryota; kingdom Viridiplantae; phylum Streptophyta; class Pinopsida; order Pinales; family Pinaceae; genus Picea; species Picea mariana. The sequence goes on along the minus strand of JASDQU010241901.1, from coordinate 30,298 downwards.
TTCTACACATATTCTCTGCATACATCGGGTTATTTTTTTACAGTTTTCCTCTTCTGTTTACACATGAGATTCTCCCTTGATATGAGGCTTACATCATAGACAGCTAAATGTTTTTCTCCCATCCCATACATTTTATTAAAATATAGCTCAGTTACAGGAAAGAGCCTTTTATTTGCATTCCGTTCTTTTCCGAAATTATAAATTCTCTTTTATACGACCAAATTGAGACAACACTTAATTTCTCCCTGAAAGTTTTGTTATTTTACTGTTTCTCCATGACTGTCCTTGTACCAACACAATCTAATATCGAACTTGGATTATCGAATCAAACACATATCACATTAAACCTTTTCGACACTGTTCTTAAAACAACCACTACCCGGGTTGAACTCGAACGTTCATGGGCAGCCATTGAATAGGATATAACTATCCAGGAACAGTTGGAAGCTAGACAACGCCAATGTAGAAATCTTCCTTAGTTTCCTTTGCCGAAGGTTGATGTTTCTCCCTTCTCCACTTTTTACACACTTTCGGATGCCTAGACACTGTACTTCTAAGCCTTAAGTACAGACTCTGGAACAACATCAGGCACATGTGAAAGTGTATTTTCACTGGCAGGGTCGACTTCTTCTTCTGGGTGGTTATAACCACCTTTATTATATTCTGGGGCCTTTTTGATATATTCTAGGGCCAACTTCTTCTTTATCCTATTACAATTACATTATGACCAATCCGCAAAAGGGGATTCAGTATTTTACAATAACCAACATGATCAATCGACAATGGGGATTGATCCAATGAATAATATATAAAATAATAATCATAATACACTTTGCAATTACAATGTTTCAACACAAGACTACTCCCATGACATACCCACTTGCATTTGTGTCCACTTTGAAGGGATTCTTCAAGTTTAGTAGTGCAAGCACTTGTGCTTGACTGATCTTTATTTTCAACTCATCGAAAGCATTTTGTTGATTCCTTCCCCACTGAAAAATCTTACTATTTGTTGTTATGGCATTGAGTGGTTTAACTACTGCTGAAAATGAAGCTACAAACTTTTGCAAGTATTGTGCTGCCGCAACAAAGCTCCCAAATTATGTGCAATTTGTAGGAAATGTTCGTTTCATGATGGCCTCCATCTTGGTGGGATATATCTTGAGCTTGCCACCATCGATCACATACCCTAAATACACCAAATACTACTAAGAAAACTTGCATTTCTTGAGATTGGCCAGGAGCTGGTGCTTCTTCAGGGTCTCTAACACCTGTGTAAGATGTGATATGTGCTCTTCCCAGGTAGCACTATAAACCCGTATATCATCCAAATAAAAAATAACAAATGAATGTAGATAAGGGCATAAAGCATCATTCATTAGTCTCATAAATGTAGTTGGTGCTTTGCATAAACCTAATGGCATCCCACTCATACAAATTGTTCCTTGTCTTGAAGGAAATATTCTATGTATCTTCTTCTTTGAATTGTACCTAGTGATATACTGATTTCAAATCCATCTTAGTGAAGTACTTAACATGTTGCAGCTAGTCCAACAAATCATAAATCTTGGGCAAAGGGTGTCCATTATTCAGTGTAATCTTGTTCAATGCCTTGTAATCGATACACATTCTCCAAGTCCCATCCTTCTTGGGAAAAATTACGATGGGTGACCCATAAGGTGAGGTACTTAGTCGAATCACACCCTGCTTCAACAACTATTACAACTGCTTCTTTACTTCATTTGCTTCTAGAACGAATTCTCTATACAGCCCAATATTCGACAAGGGGGAGTCAACAATAATTGGATTCCATGCTCCACTTACCTCTTAGGTTGTAACCCTTTAGGATACTGGAACATTCCTTTGTATGCCTTTAGCAATTCCTCCAAATGATGTTTCTGATATTTAGTACAACCCTACATGGATGTCTTTACTTTTAACGAATCTTCAACAGAGCGATTTTCTCTTAGAAAAAGTAAAACATATTTCTTGCTAGAACTAATCAATTTAGTAGCTTGATTGTCACTTACTAGTGAAAGTTTTGATTTTCCTTTGTGTGCATTGATGGTGTATGATTTCCCTTCCTTGATGAGGTGGTACTGATTGGTTCTCCACATGAAGATAACATCCCTCATATACATGTAGGGGCTTCCAAACATTACCCCACATACATCCAATGGTACTACTGTAATGTCCCCAATCTAGAACCCTTTGTAATTGTACATATATATGTTGGTGAGTTGATTGGTACCAAGTGTAAATGTAATGAACATTTAGGTTGGTGAGCCAAGGACACCTAGTTTTTGGTGTTGTGTGCATCAACGTAGTGCACAGGGAAGTGTTAACAAAGATAGGGTGTGCATAGTCTATGTGTTATGCACACCTGGGTAAGTGCACACATTGCACTATGTTGCGCGCACTTGGGTTAGTGCGCAGGAATGAATGGATATATATGGAGGCCATAGAGCCTGTGTGATTATGAGGTTGGTGAGCCTGGATGTAGATAGGTCAGTGCACCTATCCATGTAAATATAATCATGAATATTAATATAATATTGCATCGTTACATGCTAAATTACTCGGACAGAAAGGAGATGGGGGGCCTACTCCATCGAAAAAGGAAAAAGGGGGTGAGTCGTAAATCTTGGGGAATATTTTATAATATTTTCAAAAAAAGAATAATGTTATATATATATATATAAAATTTTATCTTAAGTTCTCGAGGGTATTGAATGAGTCACCGAGTTGCTTAAAGCTACTTTTGAGGGTTACAAATGTCAAGTGGAAGGCATGCAATATATATTTTTGGCCTTAGTGTATTTTGGGTATTATTATTGCATTATTAGGATTATGATTCATGTGGCAATCTCTCGTGGGCAGAAGGGGGTTAGAATGTACGGAAAATACGACTATTACCTTATCTACATAGAGAATCTTGTCTGGAGTTTTGGTGCTATAATTAGAGATACTGTCAAAGATTTGGGTAGATAGACCGTGATCAGTCTCTTTAGGTGATGTACTAGTTGTTTTGGAGTGGTTTTTAGACCCGTGAGCATACTCTCCATGTGAGAGTATTGTTGAGAGTGGTTCCTTGGTGCATTGGGAATTAGTCACAGGGCTTAGAGATTTCATGTTCGGTTTGTTGTTGGTAACCTTGGAAAGGGATGTGGGGTAGTTGAAAGACTATTGAGAAAAGAAGGGGCACATTTCCTTGGGTGTGACAGGTGCACAGGGAATGATGGACTTTGGACTAGTTGCAACAGTGGGCACCTAGGACTGAGTAATTTTGTTGTGTTTTAGACTAAAGTGTGTTGCTAGAATCATTTACCATGGTGGAGTAGAGCCCCCGTTCAGGGGTGACCTGTTGTTGAAATATTATGAGAAACAACGTCTATGGATGGGAGGAATGTTTGAGTCAAGGACGTAGTTGGTGAATTTCAATTAAGATAAGTTTTTCTTATGTATTTGTCTTGGTTACTGCATGCATTTTTGTCTATGTTTGACATGGGTTAAATTCTTGTATGCGTTGCATATAAGTATTTGTTGTTATTTTGTTAATTACTGCACTCTCATGTAAGTATAGTGCTTATAGCATGTATTTTTTGTTGTGCATGGATATGACTAACGTGGTTAGTCTTGCTTGTTAAGTTAACCTTGTAATTTTGGTTATGAGTATTGCAAGAAAAGGATTTAGCGGTCAAGTGCATAGGAGGGCCGCTTGTGTACACTAATAGATTGGGATTTGTGTGTGCGGTCAAAGAATTAGATTCTACGCACAGTGAAACCTGAGTTGGTGCATGATGCCTAGATGGTTGTGTGTGCGGTTGCGCTGTGTGATCTAAATGTTAATGCACACAATTGGTGCACACAGTTTTGAGTTATTTCCGATACTTAAGTTTGTATTAAAATAGAATGTTGCTTCTGCTATTATAAGTTGTGTGGCATGACTCAAGTTTGGGTTGAGCGCGTTACTACAAGAGACACTGCGTGGATTGCGTTTAAAGTAGATTATGCACAGTGTACTTCTAGAGTAACATTGGTCAATGGTATGCTGGGAGTGTTACATTATGGTATCAAAGCATGTGTAAGGTGGTAACGAGACTCAGTGGAAGACTGAGTACGTTACAAAGTAGTATCAGAGCTTTGTCATAGTGTTTTATGGTGTAGCATGGCCCAACCTGGGTGGCTGGGTATGTTACAACTACATCAAATTCTACCTCATCTATAAAATCAACACTTACAAAAAATTTAATCTTGCACTACTTTGTTACCTTGATATGTGCATATTTGTTTACCCAACCCAATGGATAGGGGATAGGATGATCATGAACCTCCAATCCAAGTTTGTTGACTAGATTCGTTGCTATGAGATTAGCCCATGAACTAGAGTCAAACATAAAATATATCTTGGTCTTCTTGACTTCAATTTTGATGTGGAAGAGCTTGGTCATGTCCTTCTCTTCTTGGCGATGAAGGCTACTCAGATTCACCTCCTTCTACAATAATGTGTAGACAACACTTTCATCCACATCAGAGCTACTTTCAACCTGATTACTTGAATATGTGGCTAGAAGGTTCTTTTTCTTTCAGTCCTTCTTGCAGTTCTTCGAGTTTAGATTTGTATGTAGTTTTCAACACTTTTCCTTGATGTGGCCATCAATGTTAAAATCACTACTACATATGGTGTTGAATTCCAACGAGGTGTTCCGACGTTACGGACAAAATATGCCTTACTGTCAGACATTATTCACTGTTTCTCAAAATTTCATTATATTTTTTTTCTTGGTCCCTCGACGTTCGTTTGAACTACGACATAGTTCAGTATTCATCAGACATCCAAATCATACTCGACGGTTTTCAATACCATTGATTTTGCAATGCTGACATCACCATCATGACCCACCATTTCCCCATGGATTTCCACTATGGCACCTACGTGTCACTAGCATGTCAACAAATCTTTGTCTCATGGGTGAGTTTGGCACCTAATTGGATATTAATTATTCTAGCTAGGGGTCTAAAAATGTCCATCATGGGATTATTATGCTTGCATTGTCTCGATCGAGATGTCAATTATGCCTGCTATGGGGGCTAAAGATATCCAACCCAGGTTTATTATGCTCGCTCTGTATCGAGACGTCAATTAAATGTGAATGGACAAGAGATATGATTGAAAAGAATAAGGATTAATGGATGAACATAGTACATATTAGAATTTTGCATGATGTGGGCAGGTTGGACAATACCTGACTCATATCAATTATGCCACCATATAGGTTATGAGCAAATTTCAAGTGTTAATGTGACTAATGAATTCATATGATGGGCGGTCTTGACCGATATTGCCATGTCCCATCCCTTTGTAAAGGAACAATAGTCCATGGAATTATAAGTATCCCATTGAGTGGTTAAATCTGTATAATCTGAGTGCCCAAGGGTTTCTCAAAACGTTGAATCTATTTATGCATTCAAAAATGCAAGTTAAACAACATAAAATTGTGATTTTGCCTAGATTTATATCACCTGATTCAAGTAGAAAATTCTAATTAAACGTAGAGTGTTTATACTATGCCACCATGCAGGAAACTTGGGAAGGATTTAGGTGGCCGACTTAGAGGTCATAGTACTACACTCGTATGTAGATGGTGCTAACATTCAAGAAGAAGCAAGCCGCATTAACATCGATAGTCCAGGAGGCCCCACGACAGAGAAAGGGGTGTCTCCAACAGTAGTGGGAGGATCAAAGAAAATAGAGCACATCTTGAGGGGAGAAATTGGTGATGCCAATGATTTCAAAGGATATGTCAGTAGAAGGAGATGAGAGACAAAGTAGTTCTCCAAAAAGAATATGTTTGGGTTTTCATGCCAAATGGGAATTGAAGGTGTTTCACCAAAGTATAGGATACCACGACCATTTCTTAGAAACAAGACCATAACAATTGGTAAACATATACCTTGTTTGTGTCAATCCTTTCCATCCCCACCATAATATTCTACCTCAAGCTCATCCCCAATACTTTTCTTGCTCTCTTCCTTCCTAGTGGTGCACACTCCATATCCATATCCATACCGTATTTCGTATCTTCCATTATATCCTTTTGTGCACTACGAATTTTGAAACCCATTCACACTGTAAGCTGCTTCAGTACCACCCCACAATGTGAAGTGGTGACTGGATAAAACACCCTTCTGGTTATCGATTGTAGTAGACATATGGCTACAACAAGGTGGAGTGTGCCTCAAGTACTAAGAATTTCCTCAAAGTTGTAACAACTAGATCGAGGACATGTGAATACATGTAAAGTTAGTTATGATCCACTTATGTAAGCGACCTATGGGTCACAACGGTCCCCATGGGGAATATAATATATAAGGTTGTAAGTAGAGAGATAACAAAGGAGAGGCTTGTTAGAGATTCCCCAGGAGGAATATTCAGAGACGAGAAAGTTGTAGAATCTGTATCACAGGTTGCCCAATTTTGTAATGGAGATTGTATCTATGATGTCTGTCATGTAAACATCATTCTATATTTATGAAGAATTAATGGAATATCAATAATGTTTTTGATTCATACTTGTCTTATATGTGATGCTTGTTGTGATATTTAGTGATTATCTGCAATATTTAAGTGATCTTTAGTTCATATTTTTAATAATGTCTGAATCTACCTACAAGAAATTATATTTCAGGTTTTTTTTGCGAGACAAAAATCATTGCATTGATATTTCTAGTGGAAATGAAATACACATTGATGAGATCCCTTCTACTTTTAACGTTAGCAACCATTTTCTTTATACACTGTCTCTATTAGATAAACTATAACTTATCCTTATGACTTTTACTCTTACAATCATCCTTAGACATCTCACTCTTTAAATAAAGAGTTCCACTTCATATTGATGCCAAGATAAAACCATGATGCAATCTCTCTCTAACTTTACATAAACAAAAATTGAAACAATACCAAAAATTATTCATTAAAAAAGATGTAAGAGTATCAAATCTGTAGCAGTATGGTCCTTAATCTCATGAACAAGAAAAAAATCTTCTCCAAAATGAATGCTTCATTTGATAACTAATCAATTTTGTGGTTGAATTCTCAGTAGATATGAGCAAATGCAACCGCTTCAAAAACTATTTTCTTTTCCATAATCGTATTGAAAATAGGCCCCTTCTCCAAGTTAGAAATGTTACTTTTACCATTTTCCAAGTGCATTGGAATTTTGGAGTCACCAAACACCTGTATCCTCTTAACTTTCCTTTCCACTGCAACCTTAATTAGGATTTAGAGGGCATAGAGTTATGCTCTATTGTTTGTTCCCAAACCTACCAAATGTTGTATTATACCTTATATTTGAGTTGTGAAAGTTGTTGGGGATGTGGTTTATCATTGTATATCTGTTCATGTTGATTATTTTGCAATTGCAAGTTTAAAAAGGGTGGTTGTGTAAAAGAGACAAAATTTTCCTTGTAATTTGCAAGGTCTAAACTGTACTAAGTGACAAATGAAAATGCATGCCCAAGCTTCCGTGTAGCTCCAAAATTTGTTTTATAAGTTTTAAGATGGAGATACATAAATGATAAATTTACCTATGCATCTAAAGTTCAATTGAATAATAAGAGAGGTTTCTTTCATGCACCTAGAATTGGGATTTAATGTAAATTTGAATGCAAAACTGCCTCAACCTCAAATGCACATCCTAGTCTCAATTTTGACCCAAATTTAGTGGTTCAACTTGCATACGTTGTAGTTTGTGGTTTTACACCCATCTGTAACATTATATTGGAAATAAAAAAAAGAAACCTAATTGATGTGTGCAAGATACCAAATATATAAAATATGCAGAACATAAATGAAATGCTAGAAATGACAGAATAACAGTAAAATATCCAGCATAATCTTCACAATACACAGAAATGATATACGAAATAGCAATAGAAATAGCACTTTGATTCAGATAGAAATGTTCACTGGCCTCTTTGAGGAGGCAACCTCCAGTCGAGCAGCACTCTGTTACAAAATCTCCAAGCTAGGGTTCTCATACCCTCAACTCCTATTTATACTAAAAAGAAGCATCTAGAGGAAGATCCTTCTAGAAGCGGAAGCTTCTATTAGGTCTTCTTACATCCGCCTTATTCTATTTTATTGAAAGGCCTTATTAATATTGACCTTTATTACATCCGAATACATTGATCTACCTATGTGCGGGTTAGGACCTTAACAT
>JASDQU010241901.1:0-11501 GCA_032191745.1 Picea mariana | reverse complement strand
TGTGCAAAAATAAGTAAGAGATGCCTAATAAAACCATCAAAATGCACAAACTGTTTGTAAAGTAACCCAATGTTGTATTATACCTTAGAATTGAGTTTTGTAAGTTGTTGGGGATGTGGTTTATCACAATATACTTTTTCATGTTTTTTATTTTGCAATTTCAAGTTTAAAAAGGGTGGTTGTGCAAAAGAGACAAAGTTTGCCTTGTAATTTGCAAGGTATAAACACTACTATGCGACTAAATGAAAATGCACGCCCAAACTTCATTGTAGCTCCAAAATTTGTTTCGCAATTGATATTATATGAGAGAATGTGTGAGAGTGTGAAAGGGAGTTAAGAGAGAAATATATAGAAGGGGGTAGAGAGAGAGAGGAAGACATAGATGGGGGTAGAGAGAGAGAGAGAGAGAGATACAACTGAAGTAATTTAAAATACTTGCAATCGATATTATATGAGATAATGTGTGAGAGTGAGAGAGGGAGAGAGAGGAAGACATAGAGAGAGAGAGAGAGAGAGAGATGAATTAAGTTAAATTACTCACATTCGATGTTATATGAGAGAATGTGTGAGAGTGTGAGAGGGAGGGACTAGAGTCAGAAGATAGAGAGGGGGGTAGAGAGAGAGAGAGGAAGAGATGGAGGGGGGTAGAGAGATAGGAAAACAAAGAGCGAGGGTAGAGAGAGAGTGTGTGTTAGAGTGTGAGAGGTTGAGAGTGACATGGATACAGAGAGAGAGAGTGGGATATCAGAGGTCATGAGTGAGATGGAGAGAGAGGGAGGGAGGAAGGGGGTACATAGAGAGGGAGGTAGATAGAGGTGAAATGGAAGACCAAGGCATGTGCTAACAGTGTTGTTAAAAATAAAAAATATGGATGATTTTTTTAGCTCTCTCCCTCCCTCAGCTCATTCTCTCCCTCTCCCATAGCTCCTAGCATAAGAACAAACTATCTCCACTTCGGCCCTAGTAAACCCATCTTTTTAAAATTTTGGTATGCTTGTTTAACCATAGACAATGTCACAACATTGTCACGCTACCATAGGCATTCACTATTCCACCCCCAAGGACACTAACCTTTTCTTAGATAGAATGATTCCATAAAGTATATGGTGGGCACAAAATCAACGTCCTTTCAGACCTTATGTCATTACATGAATTTCATACGTAGTTGAGTCAGTTTACACAGAACAACGCTACTACCCAATCCAAACAGAGTCTAGGAAACTGCAACTCGTCAGCTCACACAAAATCTTGCATGTAGTTCATATAGAACTAGTAATATCACTAGCTCACACAAGATTTGGCATCTAGTTCATACAAAACTAGTAACCTCTCCAAATCACACATAATCTGACATCTAGTTCACACAAAAGTAGTAACTCGCTAGCTCACACATAATCTGGCATCTAGTTCATACAGAACTAGTAACTCGCCAACTCACATAGAATCTGGCATCTAGTTCATAAAGAACTAGTAACTTTCCAACTCAAATAGAATATGGAATCTAGTTCATAAAGAACTAGTAACTTGCCATCTCATACATAATATGGCATCTAGTTCATACATAACTAGTAACTCGCCAACTCACACAAAATCTGGCATCTAGTTAATAAAGAACCAGTAACTTGCCAACTCTCACTGAATCTGACATCTAGTTCATTCAAAACTAGTAACCTCTAGTTGGCACACCATGTAACCTGTCCACAGTGACCAGGAATCTAATCACAAGGATTAGGAGATGTAATGCGCACACACTACCTATCTAGCCCAAGGCTAGGAAACACCTCCAACCACACAGGTTGGCCCTCCAGTTTTAAAAGCTGGGAAACTCACTAGCCCCGAAGGCTTGACATCTGCTGACCTTGTGCGAGGTCATGTTGATTGGTGCTAGAGTCAGTAATGTGCCTCTGAATGACTACTCACTGCTACTACCACACACTAATGTTGCTGCCCTAGAATCACATATGTAACTCATCACTCCCTCTTACTAGGGACGTCCTTCTAGACCATGCCAAGCTTGTCCCTGAAGTACATAAACTTCACCTTTGACAGAGGCTTGGTCAATATATTTGCTATATGCTCATCTATAGTGACATACTAGAGATTCACTTCTCCCTTCTGCACCATATCTATGATATAATGGTACCTGATATCAGTATGCTTGGACTTGTCATGAAACACAGGGTTCTCCAACAACTTCATACAACTCGAGTTATAACACCAGATACAAGTCACCTCTAACTTGAGATCAAACAATCCTGGAAGCATATTCTAAAGCCACACTGCTTCGCTGCTATCTAAACATGTTGCTATATACTCTGCCTCAGCCGTACTGAGCACCACACTAGTCTCCTTCCTACTAAACCATGAGATCATAGTTGATCCCAATATTGAAGCAACATCCATATGTACTCTTCCGGTTTGCAACACTATCGACCCAATCTGAATTAGTATAGCCTTGCAGGTTTATCTCATAATCTGAAACATATGTGAATCCATAGTCAATTGTACCTTTCAAGTATCTCATCACATGTTTTGCTGCAATCAAGTGAACACCTCTAGGTTCAACCATATATTGACTCAATGTGTTCACCGCATAACATATATCTGGCCTTGTGTTCGTTAAGTACATCAATGAACCAAGCATTTGTCTATTCATGGTGGCATCCATTGTCTCTTTAGATTCATCACCATCGGTGTAGGAAACCAATCCCAGGATCATCAAAATAATTGTCCGGCATATCCTACCTTGGGTGCCTACTTAAGCCCGTACAAATCTTTCTTCAATCTACAGACATGAGACTCCTTCTCATGTAGCTTGTGGCTTCTCTATGTACACTTCTTCTGGCTATTAGAATAGGTGTCTCGTCATAATATTCTCCCTCTTGCTGGGATAATATTCTAGACACAAGTCAAGCTTTGTACATCTCTATATTGTTATTTGCAACATGCTTGATCTTGTAGATCAACTTGGAATTCACCACCGACTTCCCTTATGGTCTCGGAACCAAGGAAAAATCCATATCCCTGTCCTTCTAATTCGCTTCCTCCTCTATCATTGAAACAAGAGAATCTTCTCAGTAGGCCTCATATCTCTTCGAAGCCTCTGAAGCTTCAATCTAACCTCACTCATGACACCTGTCTGTTAGTCTTGGAAGCTCTCTCCCATCCGAATTTGAGGAGGAATACTTTCTGAATGAAAGTATCTAAGCCATTGAATCTCTCTGAGATCAGGCTCACTCTGAGTCTCCATGCTCCCTCTTAATCTTGACCCCCTCTGAGTCTATATAATATCTCTTATGATATCTTCTTAAGTATAATCTCTTATGAATGGTCTAGGGGAGGATTCTCTTCCCTACTGGATCATGATGGCTGACTTCTTCTAAATTCTAGATCCTTCCGAGTTGGTACTTGATGTGGCCCCCTGCCTCACCATTGGTCGAGCCATATGTTCCTTCTCATGATATGGCTCATTGATGCCATATATCTTTTCATCCTACAAGGTGTCACATGACTATGCTGGTCTCTTCTTGGTTACTGCAATGGTTCTGGGTAGGTCCTTATGGCTCTACTAACTCTTCTTGATGATATGAAGAGTGATCAACTACACTAAAGGGATATGTTCGATCATCTTTGGAGTCTTCTGCTCCTTACATTCAATCTCTATATGAGATAATCTATATCTTGAAAAAGTACCCTTCTTTCCAGAAGGTTTTAACTTCATCCTCTTTTTCTTTGGTAGATGGATGTATATGATCCTGTATACAACTTCTTATCTAGATAGTCTGCTCCATGTCTCCAACTAGAGACCATCTACTATGTTGCCTCCTGCAACTGTCACTATAGCTCTCATTAGAGTTATCACCTATGACTTTCTCAGAACAATATCAATAATAAGGGAAAAAAATATACAAGAATAATATTCTTATAATAATAATAAAAACAATAATGAGAACAATTGTCATAATAGCCCCTTCTTAGAGCTATCACTTGTGACCTTCCCATAACAAGAGCCAGAATAAAAATGAAATAATAAGAAATAGGAACAACACTCTTCCAGTGTTGTGACTAATCATTACGCCATGGTGACCTGCCCGATACAAGAGAAACAAGAAAAAAATTATTTCCAATATAATAAAATTTTCATAAGAACATGTCTATGTTAACAAGAATAAAAGACAATTTCATGGTAATCATCATAGCATTACCAAGGTGACCTACCTAGAAGAAAAACAATAAGTATTTCCTAGAGGAGATTTTAGTTCATCTTGCAAACAAGTCCAATAAGCATTCATATCAATAGTACTCACATGCTACCATGTAGTCATTGTACCTAGCAATAGTAGAACCTTTAAAAGATTGTTTTCACAACTATAATGTTTACTTGTAATGTAGCAATTATCAAACTTGATATGTGAAAATTGGAAACTTATCAATTTAATCAATCAAACCTGGAACCTAGAGTCTTATCTTCAAGAATGAGTGGTATCTTCAAGAATGAATCTTATTCTCTCCAACCTGTCTCTTGTACTAAGACAATATGCTTTCTTGACAAAAAACTAAGTTAGAGAATATTATGCAATCAAAATCTAAAATCTCAACCTCAATTGTCTAATACTTTGACTAAGGTCATCTTATAAATTTAAATTTGACCAGAAATAATTATAACTTTAATAGATCAAAATGCAACGTAGATGTTAATAAGATCACAATAATTCCATAACAACTAGAGGCATATCGAAACAATCAAACTTGGAGTGTGTTGTTCCTCTGAATATGCTGGATCTGATATCCCTTTGGATCTACAATTGTTTCTTGGAAAAAAATCCATTCTCATACAAATACCCTTAAGATAATGATATAGTTGAAACATATATAAGTACATACCTCTGGAAGGAGTGGAAAACAATGTCAAGCAATGATAAATCCTAAAACTTCAAAGTGGTCCAAATTGCAATTTGAAGGTAGATGGAGATGTGCTAGGGTAAGGCGCACTAGGAAAACCTTTCAATAAGAAAGAACAATTTAAACATCCTTTCAACCAGTTATCAGAAAATTCAATGGATCAGAGGAACTGCAACTGGCAGTGGTAATGCAACTACAATTGGCACTGCAGACCTACAGTTTTATGAGGAAACCCTAATTTTTCAATTTCAGAATTTTGAAGATCTGATTTGGGGGAAAGATGCACCCTACTTAGGAGACCTTCTTGGTGGGTTCAGTAAGTGCTCAACGATCTTGAAAATGGGGGAAATTGAGGATCTTCCTTCCCTCGGTTAGACTTTTATAAAGGAAACTAGCTCTAAAACCATGTTAAAATTTTGGTATGCTCATTTAACCACAGACAATATCACATCATTGTCACCCAACCATAGGAATTCACTATACCACCCCCTAACACACTAACCTTTTATTAGATAGAATGATTATGACAAGTCCACACTAGAACCAACAGATAAACCTTAACCATAAACACCATTATTGCAGCAACATCACAATACTAAGAGAACGTACCTCTACTGATAGAAGTGTACCTCAAAATTGTTGTGCGCTCAACCTACACTTGTCCTTCACGGTAGGTGGGTTTCTAGAATTTGCGCGACGTATGTCCATTGCGCAAGTACATGTCAGAATCCCTATTAACTAGCAGGGAACATGAAACGGGGGGAAAAATCTCATGCCGCGTTCGAAAATACCAAAATGGGGTCGGGTCAATCATTTTTCTAGCCTCATCTGCAGTCTTGATATTCGAATCGTTTTCCTGAGAGACCAGTTGCACCTTTTTAGATTCTTTACTTGTCTTCGCAAAATTGTGTTCCCTTTCAGCTTCGTTTGAGCACTTTCTAGAACCGTGCAAATGTTTTCCATGGCCGACCCACATTCCCTGAAGTGATCCGCAATTATCTCTTCTGACACTCTCTCTGCTTCCCACAACTGGATGATTGTGTCTTGTGCTTCTTTGAGCTGCCTCTTGAGCCAATTCGCATTCCCTTCTCGAACCTATGATGATGATGTATCGATGGTATTTTCCACCAACTGCTTTCTCAACTCCTTGTTCTCTTTGTACAACTCAACAATATAGAGTTGTGCTTTCTTTAACTGTTGCGATGGCTCATGAATATCCATGTCTTCAGCGTCCGACCTTCTTCGCTTGGAGCAGGTTTCTCACCTTGAACCTTTGACAGGTTCCAGCCAAATAACACACATGAGTAACTCCTCAATGACAGATTTTGCGCACGGATCGCTCAAGGTTTGGGCCTTTCCAGTCTCTCTATTCTTCTTTGGACTGCCCCTTTTCCAGGGTATTGAATGTTGGGGGGATAAAGCTTCCAATGTCTTTCCTTTCTCTGTAGCCCTTCCTATTTCCACCTCTGTGTTGTGAGATGTTGATTTTCCCGTGGGTAGAGGGGTATCTCCTTTGGAATCCCTGGGGATGTTGGATGTATGCAAAAATGAATCCTAGATCTTTCCCAGTCGCCTCAATCCCTCAACTATCAACTATTTGATTAGCGAGATATGAGATAATTTCTTCTTCTGTTGGTTTTCTTTAGCTTAGATGCTATCTTCCATTCCTTAGAGTCTTTGGTGCAAGAAGAAAGGCAAGTTCAATGATCTCCTTCCTATGAAATACATCAACAATCTGATGTGATGCGGGTGTATTCTATCAGACTTCTTTCACATGTAAAATACTTTCTAATCACTCTCAGTAGTTTCTGGAAAGGCTCTTGTAGATATCGACTTGGAACGCCCATTTCGACCTTCCCATTTAAGTAGTTTGGTTTGATGAATTATTCGTAGCACAACATGTCTAAAGGCATGCCTTTAGACCACCTTTCACTACGTGGAGGGATCTCCATCGCGGCTGATAGAGTTTCCTCCATCACCTGGAATGTGAATCCTGCAATAATTGCACAGAAACCGTTAAATCCGAGCATGAACTGTTCCGCCAGTTTCACATTGTATCCTTGGATTTTCTTGCAATAGGGAATGCATCCGACCTGTTCGAAAGATGCTCTGACATTCAGATATTCATTTACCAATGCCAAGTTTTGAGGCTTGGACCCCATAGTTCTACCACTTCGTGCCCCTTTCCTTATGTTCTGGGATGTCGCCATGGTGCAATGTATGTTTTTTCTGCATGCACGATAGTGAAGATGCCACCCCCTTCGTGCGACAAATGGATAACAATATTCTTAACCCATACCTGTTGGAGGGGAGGTAGTGGAACTTTGCGTGATAAGTGAGAATGTATTTTGGGATTCATTGCATGGACCCTAGGAACCGCAAAGACTCTTGGTGCGGGGACGGGTTGATGTTGTGACAATGATGATGACAGGTTCGTCACAATAGGGGAGCACGAAGGAGAATTTGGGCGTGACAAGAACTCTGAGGATGAGAGGATGAATGTGAGAGGACTTGTCATCTGAAATACTAACTGGTGACCAAATTCGAATGGCTCCAAACCATGATTTAAGATGGACCAAACACGAAAATCTCGACCAACCTGGTTTGTGACATAGCTGATGGTAATCAACTTTCCTTCAATGAGAAACTCAGGGCTTGCAGAAAAAATTACAAACAAAGCATAAAATCGGCTAGTGAATAAAATATATGTAGAGCAACTGGCATTTATAACTAGATGGGTGAGGGATGGAATCATGACGGGGGACATTGAATCCATGGTGAAGAGAAGTTTTGAAGCATGTCAAATATTTCCACAACACATTCACACAATGGGTACACTTTGGAGTGTGTAAATTACAAATGATAAGAGCTACAAAATATATGTGATATGAGCGTCATGATTTATTATCCTTTCTAACTTCATAATGAGGTGATAATGGTCATTATATCTTCCGAATTGACCCTTATTATAACAACTTGCCTTGACCTTTGGCACATAAGACCTCTCCTTCTAACATGACCTGAAATTTTGGGAAAATACCTTTATCCTTTACACGTGTTTGATTCTGACGTCCCTTCTCGACTCAAAGGGCCAAACCGACCACTTGTTGACTTTAACCCATTTGTTGTTCAGTACCTTACCTCACACGCTTTGACACATGGACTATGACTCAACTAAGATTGACTCTAATTGAAAAAATGATGGCACTAAAAGATGGCTCCAATGGGGACGCTATCCTCCCAATGAGGTGGAAAAGAACAATAGAACATGTGCCCAACCATTGGGCCTTATTTGACTTTCAGACTCTCAAACAACAGGAAAAAATCACCCTAGACCTTCTTGACATAGTTACAATCAGACTCAACATAAACTTAGGGCCTTCACTCTGGGCTTCAATTTCCTGCTAACACACTGAATCGAAATGCCTTCTTTGAAAACAAAAAATGAAATGGCTATTTACAATGACATGAAAAAATAAACCGACCATACTAAACCAGATAGTGTTTGAGGAACCTGCCATTTACAAGTCCCCCACCAGTGAGCTATCCATTAAGCTCTTGTAGCAGATATGTGTTGTTTCTGTGGTACACGACGATTCTGAAAGTTCCCATCCAAAGATGACTGAGTTTTCCATTCTTCCCCTTGTCTTTGTTCCTCGCGTCCCACTTCAGCACTAGATCATTCACCTTGAAATATTCTTGCTTAGAGTGCTTGTCAAAATTTTTCTTCATCCTGTCTTGGTGAAGTTGTGATCGGTTGAAAACCTTCTCCCTCATCTTCTATGTGTGAATTCACTAATTTATCCTTCTCTAAGCGTCATCTAGCTCAGCCTCTTTCTCTTGCAGCAACTTCCTGATGGGAAATCCTAGTGAGGTAGGGAAAAATGCATCCGCACCATATACAATTTGGAATGGTGATGTGGAGATGGACTTTTTGGTAGTGATTCTGTCAGCCCACAATGTGTAGATAACATTCTTGTGCCAGGCCTTCTTGTTTTCATGCAGGAGCCTTTTAATAATCCTGGTTAAGCTTTTGTTGGATGATTCCGCTAATTCATTACCCTGTGGGTAATAATCCATAGAATGTCCCAGGGTTATATTGTAATCGTTACAAAACTTCTCCATTTTATTAGACTTAAATGTCGTTGCATTATCCATAGTGATCTTGATAGGGCACCTAAACCTAGACAAGATGTTGGTCTCCAGAAACTGAATGATGACCGTGTCGGTAGCATGCCTCATTGGGACTGCTTTGATCCATTTGGTGAAGCAATATATAGCTATAAGTATCCATCTGTGCTATGTCAAAGATGGAAAATGAATCTCTCCTATAAATTCCAGGCCCCATTGCATGAATAATGCTTCAACAAATATTGGTTTCAATGATAGGGGTTGCAGATTTCTCCTTCCATCGAATATATGACACTCATGGAGACTGGAAAATTATTTGTATACAAATGCAAAAATGTTGGGACAATAATAACCCACCCTCAAAATTGTTGAAAATGTTTAACATGCAACATATGTTTGTCATTGATGGCAAGTACAGCAATGAAGATGGCACGAGTACAGGAAGAATGTAATAGACAGGCACCAGAAGTATTTTGGGAAGACACTATAGAGAAACCTCAATAAGATCAAAAGAGATAGTGTAGAGGATGTTTGGCATGTTTCACAGGCAGCGTATGCTTGTCATTGATGGCAAGTACAACAGTGATGATGGCTTGAGTACAGCAGCGATGATCAGCAGTGCAATGATATTCAGGAAGAACGAATGATCGAAGGCCCATAAAGCTTGAGAAGCATTTCTGAGCGTTGCATCCATTCAAAATTCCTGAAAGAATAAGGGTCGTTAGATCAGAATATAGTCAAGAAGAGCACTGAACAGGAGGATAGATCTCAGCCGTCAGATCCGAGCGCAGGGTCCGACCACCGTTGGATCGAAGAGAACCTGCATGGTCTTTAAAGTGCAAGGAGAAGTGGGCGTAATCACAATAAGAAAAATCGCGATGAAATCTGAGCCATCAATCAAGCTTTGATCTGTACCATTAATTCCAGTCAGATCGGGGATCGGGACTTTGAAGTGACAAGAACACTTGACATCAAGAACCCCGATTTCGCGATATGCGATATCGCGATTCAATTGCAGCCATTGAATGGAGAATGAGATCTGGACCATTGATTATCTTCATGGAGTATCGGGGATCAAGACTTTGAAATGTCAAAATCACTTGACAACAGGAACCTCGAAATCATGATGTGCGATTTCGCGATTTAATCGCAGCCACTAAATAAAGATCGCATCTGGACCATTGATTCAAGTCTGTATTGGAGTTTTGCAGATCATGAACTCAAGAGGCAAAGAACTCAATGCATCAAGAATGTCGATTTCACAATATGTGAAATCGCGATTGAATCTGGACCGTCAAGTCAATATCAGACCTGGACCGTTGATCAAACTCCACATCGGAGTTTCGCGAATCGCGATATCAAGGAGAAAAGAACACAATGCAACAAAAATTTCAAAATCGTGATATGCGATATGGTGATTCAATCACAACCATTAAATCAAGCATGAATCTAGACCGTTGATTTAACTCCTTATCGGAGTTTCGTAGATCGGGACTTGAAGGTGTCGAGAACTCACACGGTGAAGTGGCGAAATCGCGAGAAGATATAGGCCGTAGGATTTGGGGAAAGTACGAAGGACCAATAGCCGTTAGATATGGTGAAGTTGCAAGGAAGATATGACAGTCGTGGTCCGTTGGATCAAGAGGACACATGGCGAAAGATCATCATGTCGCTGACTAGAAAGTCAAAGGAACGGGGTTTGATCTTAGCCATCAGAACAAGGTTTGATCTTAGCCGTCAGATCAAGGTTTGATCTTGACCGTTGATCTGAGCTACATCTCGGAGCTTCGCCTATCGCGACTTGGAGTGACAAGAACCTCCAACTAAGGAACAACGAGATGCGAGATCATGAAAAGATCAGGACCGTCGGATTAACAAGAATGTGGATCGTTGATCTGAGCTCCATCTCGGAGCTTCGCCTATCGCGACTTGGAGTGACGAGAACCTCCAACTAAGGAACATCGAGATGCGAATTCACGATGAGATCTAGACCGTCAATACATCAAAATCCTGGACCGTTGATCTGAGCTCCATCTCTGAGTCTCACCTATCGTGACATGGAGTGACGAGAATCTCCATCTAAGGAATAGCGAGATGCGAATTCATGATGAGATCTGGACCATTGATTCATCGAGATCGTAGACCGTCGATCAGGGTCGATGAAGATCAGAAGTTTGCAGCACCTTTTAGCGCAACCTATGGTCACCGCCTATGGTCATGTAGAGGAGGGAGCTAGAGCAGCCAAACTCCTTTTCGGAGCTCGTGACATGGAGACTCAAGATATCTCATCGCAGAATCTCCGAATTGCGAAAGTGCGAAATGGGTAAATAACGCAAGAACCCATTAGAGTTAATCCAATGATGGAGGTGAAAATGAGCACGATCGAAGGGATAATGTTGATCCTCACAGTGTAACTACTAGTAACCATTGATGGTTTCTACCAGAGGATGCGAAGAGACTTCGGTGTG
>JASDQU010241900.1:157238-189871 GCA_032191745.1 Picea mariana | reverse complement strand
TTCAATATATTCCTATGGAAGATCAGGATGTAGACATTTTGACAAAGGCGCTCACTAGGAGAAAATTCGAATACCATAGAGACAGGATTGGGGTGAAGGATAATCCCTTTCTTGTTGAGAGGGAGTGTTGAAAAGTCAACAAGAAAAGTGTGTTTAATTTATTTTTCCCTTAAATAAATTGGACAATAAATATTAATATGTTATCTCATAATTACTTGAAATAATTAATTGGAATGGAAAATCAATTAATTATAGTAAATTTGAGTTTAACGGTTGACTGATGGGACATGAAAGTGAATTGAAGTTGTAATAGAGTTATAAGTGTAGTTATGTGAGTTGTAAAGTAGTTTAACTCAGTGAAGTGAGTTAAGCTCGTTTGTACTAGTTGTAATTAAACTTGCACTAGTGATATTTCAGTGAATTAATTATTAATTAATTCACAATAAGTGATCTCACATGCAACTGAAGATTTACCACTATTAACTACATGCATGTCAGATTCAGTGGAGACCCAATTGAGATAATAGGTGAAAGGGACAGGTTGGCTATCAGTTGTGATTTGAGTGAAGTGCACTCATGAAATCACACACACAGCAGTGGATATGCCCATGAGAATGTGTAGCCTAGAGAAAAGGATTCATTCATCCATTGCAGGGATTGCATAAAGGAGGAAGGCTCTTTGGAGGCAGAGAGAATTGGCACATGTATTTGCTGATTTTTGTATGACAGTGTGAGACGATTGTATTGTACTGAGAGCTCTTGGATTAGAGTTTTGTATGAGATTGTTTCATGATCCATGATATAAATAATATATTATAGTGGGGTTTTGATTTATATGGATATTGGTGGCCACCCACCTTTTCCAACTGGCTCAAAACAGTTTTCTGACAATTTTGGCAATTTACTATTTTTAGTAGTTTTAATTTCTGGGGCCATTTTGAGGGAACAAATGAAGGTTTTTCAGGATTGATCTCCTCAATGATAGCTAAAGGCATGATTGAGCCACCAAAATGAATCCCCTTGATGATATCTTTCCAACGGGCTATCACATGCCTAAAACAGAGATTGTATGCAAAAGTTACGACCCCAGGAAGTTGATGTACTAACTTACCCAAACGGGGCCCACATGACTTTCGGCGCTTCATCTCCTAGGGTTAGGTTTTTGGATGTCTAGGGTTTTGGGCATTCTTGTTTATTGTAAAAATGCCTTCAGAGCCTCATTGTAATCTTCTTCTTGCGAATGCACATAGCCGTCACATCTCTTCTCAGAGATAAGTTGCCACCATTCCAACAAACTTGTTTCTGTTGCATTTTACAATTTCAGCTTATTTTGTTATTGAATAGAAAACCAATTTTACTATATCTCTGTTATTTTGTGTTAAGCACCTATTAATAATCTGTATTCATTTCATTCTGCTCATAAAATCCGGATCGGGTTTTTAGCTTTATGCTTTCCCAATAAAACATCTGTGTTATGTTTGATTGATTCTTTTTCTTGATATTGCATTGCCAATCGTGGTTTAAATTCTGCAAGAATATTAGTAGAAGTGATTCTGTATTTAATAAGTGACAAATAATTGTTAGATAAGGAGAATCCGGGCAATACTTAATTGGTATTGAAATTTCTACACCTCTTGTATAAATATATTTTCAAAAGACTAAAGAAGGGTTGGATTTTTGCCATATGTAGTTGAGAAAGCTCTCCTCATTGAGAATTAATGCAAATACAGATCTAATATTGCACATTTCGTTCATTTGAGTTATGTGTTATTCTATCTTTCGACATTCTAGTATCTTTTTATATATCTCCTTGATGAATGATTGATTGCAATTTAGTACAACATCTACTGTGGTTACATTTCATTTAGTAATTTAATAGCGCACAACTTTTCCTCTCTTTTACTGTTAGTAAATACAAGACCTGTGAGTTAATTAGATTGCTACATTTTATGCTTCATTTAAGGTTATATCATCTATTTTCTTCTCCAGTAGCGAAGTAATATTATTTTGTAATAGATGCATTTCTTTGTCTAACAACTTTATGTTTTTATCTCATTACACCTAATGATTTTAATTTTAACTCAGACACAAAAGACGACCTCTGAGCTGTTATGATATTAATTCATTTGTAGGAAATTTTCTCACATAATAGAGGTAGAAGACACAAACACTAAAACCTCCTTTATTTATGGATTCCTTGACATTATACTTTGAAGCCTTAAGTATAAAATCAGGAACAACAGGTCATATGGGAGTTTTATCTACTGGGGGCTGGAGCATATACCAAATCCACACACAAATATATATAGAGAGCAGGGTTCCGTGGTATGGTTCTATGGAACACACAGTCTGGGGGCTAGGGATAGACCCCATCCCTTTACTCCACCAACGTTAATGCCATTTAAACTCAAATATCCATTGAAATGTATATGGTTAAATTTCAATGTGAGGGAGGGATGGCTAGCCCGAACCTACCAAGTAGTTTCCCCTACACCTGGAGGTTGCGGGTTCGAATCTGGTGCGCTCCATTACAATTTTTCCACAACTACCAATCAACCAATGATGGGGTGCCATGTGGTAGCCCATGACTAAGCCACATGGCACCATCACATTCTCCCTTATAAATGACACATGTCATCCATTCATTCACCCACCTGTCATGATCTCTGCCCAGTCAACACTTGTCTAGGTCAGTGCCATGTGTACCTGCCATGTCATCCTATGCCATGTGTCACCCTTGTAGTGGTGCCACATGTCACGATCTAACTCATCCACATCTGCACCTATCCACGATAGTGCCAATGCACCCTGCCACATCAGCTGTATGGTTGTATGACCTGTACAGTCAACCTACCACGTTAGCATTGTAAGTATTATACAGTCAACATTTTTTTTGCCTGTTTGACGAAACAAACAGATCACAATATATTTCACATAAAATGTCTGTCTGAGCCCGTTCAAGCTGTGTTGGGTTCGTATCGATGAGGCCTATGCGCATGTCCTTTTTGAATCCATTCCGAGCACTTTTATCTTTAGGCCTTCCTAGACCCATTTTGGTCTCGAGATCCAATTTTGGATCACACCTCCCCACTAAATACCTTTTGGTCCTCCAAAAGGATACCATCCAGTGATCAAGTGCAGGATAGGCCACCTGACTTGATCTCTGTCTTTAAACTCTGGCCTGTGCACCTGTCTCATCAAGATCAACTTTAAAACAAACATGATAATTGACAACATATTGTTAGCCACTTGTACTCTGTCACATCTTATTAAAGCCACTATAATCCATGTTGACAACATTAATAATGATAACTTTAGAAATATGACTACAAATGAGATAATATGTTTGTAATACTTTCACGACATTAGTTTATCTTGAAGCAAAGTGTGATTGATATTCCATTCTACAATCATCTCATGTTCTTTCTTAAGATCAATTACCTAATTTAAAATAATTATAGGTGTGTTGCTTGCATGAGATGCCTTTCTTAATTGTTCCATTGTTTGAAGATATTTATTTTCCTTTAAATGATGAGCATGAGCCACATATTCTTTTTCTTCTTTGATTAAATGATATTGATTCCGTTCCCTGTAGAATATTCCTTTGTGATCATACAAGTAAGGAATGCCTAAGACCATTCCACATTTATTGAGTGGAACCACATCACATGATACCTCATCCACAAACTTAGATGAAATTGCAAAATTTAATGTGCATTGGTTTGTTATGTGCAATTTATGATTATTGCTTATCCATTTAAGTGAGTAAGGCTCATGATGCATCTGAGTGTTTAATCCCAATTGTTTAACCAATTCCTCTGAAATCAAGTTATATTGATATCCACTATCTATCAATGTGTCGACCTTAGTAAGCCTCATTATGACCCTTATATGAAACAATTTACTTCTAGAATCAAATCCATCACCAATTTTACCTGCCAAACCAACCAATGAGACTTTAGATTCATCTCTCGAATCTGATCCCAAATCTATTCACCGTGTTGATGCTACAACTGTTTTCACTGATAGAAACTTGGAAACCCCCGGAGTCACATACTTCCGAAGATGACACATCACACTGAAGTCACCTAGGATGATGTAGAATTGTGGAACATGTGTCACGTGTCACTAAAATGAACATATTGGGGTCCAAAAGGTACCAAAATCAGGTGACATGTATCCCCACATGACACTCCTGCCATGTGGCATAACCCACATCATCAACCACATGAATGATCCACAATCACTAGTCTAGATCCGACGGTCCATGTGAGATCAAAACTTTACACTTCCATGCATTCGACACTTCAGGGCTTCGACGCTTCGGGGTTTTTCTCTGCAACATACTTAGTATTGACCAGAGTGGTGGAGTTTCGAAGCTTGAACTTCACTACCCTTCTACCACTGCTAGATCTGATGGCCCACAACACTTATAAAGTGATTCCTTCGATCTAACGATCAAAGGGAATTCCCGGACTTCGACGCTCCAAGGCTTCAGGTTGTAGCAGTTCAATAAAGTTTAAAACTCCTAGAGTGAAAACTCCCTAAGTGGTAAATTCCAATTGACCATGATCAACGACGAAGATCTCCTCACACCTCCCATTATATCAGATGACTGATGAGACTTCATGACTCCAAACTTCAACAATTCAGACTTTTCCTGCCTACCAAGATTGTCGAAGTGGTGATGTTCTGAAATCTTACCTTTCGTTCTTGGATTTGATCGACAAATGACAATCGATCAGCTAGATCTTACGGCTTGGACTTAATCTTCCCAACTTCTTGATTTCACCTCTATCGGACGATCCTCGCTCACCTACCCTCTGATCCAACGATCCAGATCTCCCTTGATATCATGGTGGCGATCACTCCTGAATTTGAAAGGGATGGTCATGATCTTTCGCTCCCTTACAAAGGGTCTCTAACATTCTGGCTTCTGCACAGACTCTGCAACTCCATTTCTCCTAAGCTTCATGATTTCATGTTCATAATAGATCTCAACCATGATACTTTGACCAACATATCCAACCCATATCATCTCAGGTTTTCAACTAGTAGCTATGATACCATTCTATAACGTACCCAACCATCCATAGTATGGGCATTATACCAATCTATAACGTACCCAACCATCCAAAATATGGTTATGCTACTCCAAAAAATGGATTATGAACTGATCTCAAATTCTAATAACATTTAATCTAAAATCAAGCATGAAATACCCACATGCATTAATCAAGATTCATGCTACAACATAAATAAACAGACAACATGCAATGCACAACAAATAACTAGCAGGCATGCACATTATAAATACATATCTCAAATATAATTAAATACGCAACAAAATATACATTATACAAAAAACACAGAGAGTACTTATATTTTCAAGTAAACATTCACCAACTGGTTGCAGACCAAGGATGTTCCTCTCGACCATAGACACTGTTTTTATTTTACTCTCAACAACAGGTCACCCCCGAGCCAAGGCTATGAATCCACGAGGACAGGTCATAGGACAAATCTGCAACACACAAAAATTGGCTAACTAGCTCTCAGGTTTCCAAACCACACATCAAATCCAAATTTCCAGCTCTCTTTCCCCTTCAGTCTGCACAACCCAAATAAATGAACACCTTTATTTTCCATGCAGTCCCTAAGGTTGTTCCATTTCTCTCCAGGGCTCCAGTGCTATTGATCAAGAAATCTCCTTGCTATAAACTCCAAGGATTCTCAGTTGTGGACAATTATTTTCAAACTGAAATCAATCTCATGCACACAAGCATCCATTCCCTCCTGGAATTTTCAATTATATATTACAACCATCTAGAAATGACTCTCCTCTTCCATCCATTCGCTTCCATGCTCAGACTAAGAGCACATGAATATGCAAGAATGAGGCATGAAAATGAAAGGGTGAGAAGGGCGTAACAGTTAATGAATAAGATGCAAGTGAACACTCAAGCTCTCACAACCTTTTCATCACCCACAACAATCCAAAGTACACCAACTCTCTTCTACCCTACCTGCACAACCCAAGAGAATGGACCCCCTTCTTTGCCATGTAGTCCCTCATGTTGTCCATCTCCTTCTAGGGCTCTAGTACATCTGGTCAAGAATCTCCATGCTGAGACTCTAAGGATTCACAGCTGTGATAAAAAATGAACACATACCAAATCATCTCAAACATGCAGACATTAATTCATGGTTGGAATACACGAACAATATTTACAGTCAACAAAATCATGGCTCCTCTCCAAGAATTCGATTTCCTTTCCCAAGCCAAAACACAAATGAGGAAGATGGGTGGGTGAAGAATGAGTGGAGAGAGAAAAAATGAAAGGAGTGAACAATGAACAAAGAGTGAGTGAGTGAAGAAGAACCAACAAACCACCCCCAAAATATCCCACAAGAGATGTTTATATAATTACATGAAAATCAAGAACCACATGGACTCCCCTAAGAAGTTCATGTAACCCCTTTTCTCCATAAAATCAATTATGGGTAGATACAATATAAAATAAATACTTAGCCCCTTAATCCCCCTCTCTCGTGGAATCATAACTCTCTATCTCTTTTTTCCTTGTCCATCTTGCATCCATCAATGTATTATTTTATTAATGTATATATATGTATTACATTTCCTAGGCACTCTAGCCCCTTTTCAACTTTACTGTCTCACCAAACTAAGTCACAATTACATAATACATTATAGTTCATAAGGGTTAAAAATGGGGTGTTACTATAATTCTATTTATGAATATGAAAATGAGGAACCTAATTAACATGTGAGAATTTGAGCATGAATATGAGTATAGTATATCCAGGACACAAACGAGCAATCTATTCTTCATCCAAGACAACCATTTACTTCTCAATGATGTTATGAGATGATAATTTAGACCTGTCAATCTCATCATGCAAATATCAGAGAAGCATCATAAAACAAAGTTGTGATGAAGAACATCTAAAAGCACAAGACCTAAGTGATTATTGGTCATGAAAATAACTCACCCCTTTAAGGTAGATAAACAAAATTCATTAGGCTCATAGTAGAAAAGGATTAGGCATTGGATCTTAAATTTAGTATGGGTTCCCTTTCGTTTTTATTTTGAAAGAAAAATAAAAAAGAGTGGTTTCTATGGCCACAACAAATGGCAACACAATGGAAGAACGAATTATCTATATCAAAGTAATCTAGGGCCTTTACTTCCAATCTGAATGTTATGGATAAGCTCCAAAAACTGTAGACAATGTTCCAAAGGTTATGTATACCAAAATGATGTCAAATTTCTAAAATATATAAAACCAACATTTTAGGTATCTACCATACTATTTTCAAAGAGAAAATTAGTGAGGTAAATTATTTAAATGACTACACACTCCTGATTGATTTTAGTTTAACCATGGGATTTTTACTTTTGACTTTTTTTATTTTTATTTTTTATTTTTATAACAAGTGAACATATATACAAGTGTGTTCCTCATCTCTCTTTTATTGACATTGCTTCATTTCCAATGAGCATCCATAGCTCCAACGAAGATGTCTCGATACCATACACGCATGGCCCCACTACCAACAAGCATCCATAGCCCTGACATGTTTACTTGTACTTCCCACACTATTAATAATTATTTCTACTTCCTTTTTATTTCAAATTCTACTCACCCATTTAGACTTATATATAAGTATTGCATGTGTATTTGGGTGTGAAGGAAGCATGGTGATATGCAAATTTCTTTGATTTGCTAAGTAGATGTTATGCAATCAATTTTTAACTCGCGAAGAATCATTATAGTAGTAGTCATATTATAAATGTGAGGTGGATGGAGCTCAAAGAGAACAATAGGTAGACACTTTACTTATGGATTATTATGGTATTCTCAATAAGCACATGTGTTCCACCAAAACTATCATTCATTATCCACAACTAAGAACTTCATGAAGGTTTTTTTTAGATATAGCATCCCATGTATTCCACGACTTATAAAAAATTCTTTGGTATAATACCAGAGATGGACCTATTCCTTACTCAAACTCAAAGATTAATCCTCAGGGTAGAYAAAWAAGTCAAATCAACTCAARAAATACCATCATTCAAATTAGAGGACAAAAATCAATTTCTACAAGACRAAAACAAGTGTTRAAASTAAAATTAAATCATGAAAAWWWWTTATAACTAAACTAAAAGAAACCCCAAAACATAMAATGTCAAATATRAAATCAAACAAAAAATAAATTAATAATAAAAAGTAAAAAATTAAAAACAAAAAACAAAATAAAAAGGGAACATGGCAGCATGGGATAAATCTAGGACAACAATAGAGTGTGGATGACATGTACKAAAACATTTACATTGTAGCTCCAAGAATTGAGATAAAGGTCAAAATATTCAACAAATAAACTTTCCATACACACTAAAACCCAACAAGAATGTTTTTTCAGGAATAAGTATATAATCTGAAAATCAAAATCAACAAGATTATGAGGAGCAATGATTAGGAAAACTAATATCAAATCAAGCTTCATGTTCCAGTAAATTAAAAAAAAAAAACCCTTTTCTGGTGACAACAATTTGAATTTTCTGAAATGTTCAAGGATACAAAAGTTGAACAAATTCAAGAATTCACACCCTTTCAACTTATTGTCATGGATAAGGTATGGGTGAAATATGATCTTCAATTTCAGAAAATACCTTGATATTGTTTACCAATATATTCGATGCCTCTTTGATTATTGATTCAAATAATTTCATTGATTGTATCATTCATCCCTTATGGTACAAGAGAATACAACCAACTGCCATGATTGAAAAATCAGGTAAAGATGGACGTAAAATTATGTAAAATTAAAATAAATAAACTAAACTAAGAAAAAAATCAGGAGAAAATTGTGTCATCCATTAAAAAGGCAAGCCTATAATTCCACTGGAATGGGACACATCATGAATGTCCTAAAATAACTTGATTTTAAGTGAAAGATCAATAAGTAAACAAAGGGAAAGAATTGGGAAAGATAGGTCAACCATTCAAAATAAGGCCCAATAGAAAGATTCCTAGGGTAAAGATCTAAAAGGAAAAACAAGCAAGATTATGAGAAATGATAATCCAATGATTAAGATCCAATTGACACATATAAATTTTCCCTTTCATTTAATGAAACAATTGAATTTTTCTGGGAATATAACAACACAGGTTAATGCGAATACTCAGTCAAAACTTATTTTAAATTCAATCACATGAAAAATTCCACAAACCCTAAAACCCTCAAACCCTCAAGCTTTATTGCCATGAATAATTCCTTTGCAAATTTGAAAATGCCAAACTTTTCAACATCAGAAATCACGTGTGACATCTTTCATCAGAGCATCAATTTATCTTTTCCATGGAAGATAATTCTTAATCCCAAAGATTGAATTGATTCAATCCAATGAGGAAAAGAGGGGATATTACAATTATGAAGGTCATAAAAAATAATCATTATTGGATGAAAGGGACTCCAGATGCTAATTATTTCAAAGAATGTGTTTAAGATTAGATTAGAAATCAAAATGGGAATACACAAATGAGACAAGATTTCTAATCAATTGTTGAGTCTATGAAAGTATGATTAATTAGTTCCAACATTTTTGCAAAGTAGTATGACCAGACAAGTTTATATTAACACTTCCCTAATATTATCTCATATTTCAAGACTACAAGGAAAAATCCTCAGCTGATGGTTGAACAAGTCATTTACCAACCTGCATAAAAAAAATAAATTTATTTTCAAATATTTGACAGTCTAACAAAACTCTTCCTCTAAATGAATAAATTATTGAAAATGAAATTAGTCTAAAAGGAAAAAATAATGACCATAATTAAAACTAATCCTAAGAAAATATTGCTAAGCTACTCTACACTTAATCTATACCGGATGAACATAAACTTGTAAAAGTGTAACCCCTGTGTAGTCATTCAAATATTCATCTTCCATTTGTTTAGCCAAATCTCACATCCTTTTTCTTGAGAAATAAGCATTATGTGCATTCCCACAATATTTTCTTCAACATGAATCTTAGTGTCATTGATTGTAAGATTCAAATCCTTAGACACATCGTTTCGTTCCTGAAATGGTTCATCACTGGAATCCATCAAAAACAACTTTAATTCCATATTACGAGTGAATCCATCTTCTAATGATAATTTTCCTCCACCAATCCTTTGTTATGCTCAAAATATAAATAAAAAATTGATTCAAAAGTCCACCAACTCCACTCACCATTGTATCTATTTCCTCACGAATTTAATGATCATAATGTGAAGTATTCATATGATTACTTTTAATCTTCTAAAAAGTGAGATGAAACTACTATGGATATGAAAGCAGTTAAGACACTCTGATAATGTACAAATAATATTATATAACAATCTATATTGAATAATTCTCCATCACACGTGAATAAAATATAAGATTAGAAACCATAATTGAAGGAAATGACTAAAACCTGAATTCTAATGAGTGATGAGTTGATCCTTGTCATGATGGGTACATCCATCGGGATAATATCATAAATTTTCCAAGAGTGTTCCAAATAGACAAATTATGAGTTTACTTCCTTGAGCTTACATATCACATAGAATATTGAGAAAATGAATTGTTGATGAGTGTGTAGCCTATCTCTCTAAAATGAATTGTTGATGAGTGTGTAGCCTATCTCTCTACTAGATAGGTTTTCCATCCAAAAGAACTAAGAATATAATCTAGAAAACAAAACCAACAAGATCATGAGTAAGAGAGATCAAATAAAAATCATTCCAACTGATCCATACAAGATTTTCTTTTTAGATTATGAATAAACTTAAACTATTTATGGTGTTATTAGTTCCAATTCATGAGATGTTAAAAAATATACCATCCAATAGATTGATGAGTTACATCCCACAATATTGATATGCTGGAAACTTATTACCATGGATAACGTCAAAACAAATGTTGAGAACTCACAATCTACAATCTTAGAAATTGAATTGACATTTTCCACCAAGGTATTAAAAACCTCTTAACACTCGAATGATTTCAACATTCTTGTGTGATGAGATAAGGGGACAATACTAAGACATGATAAAAATAATATTAATCAAATATGTAACCAGAATGAGTGATTCAAAATCAGTAATTCCAAAGGATGGAAAGATGTTTTCCAAGAAAATACCAGTCTTAAATCCCCATTGATTGGAGGGACCTGGATTGATTCTTGGGTCAACCATTGAATTAGTGAGTAAAATGATTCATCTCAAGAAATTCTCCGAAATAGGTTCCAGTAGAAATATTTATAGAGTCGTGCTATCCTAAGTTGTCAAAACATGATTCCATGCAGTGTGGAAGAATATCTCTTGCTGCTACATATAAGAAAAACCTTGAATTAAAMAYGCTACAATATTTATAGGMAAACTCATCCTTAACTGACTAACTCATTAGAGAATAAGATATGTACAACCAAAATCCAAAAAAATAAAACTAGTGGTGATGAAATCAAAGAACTCAAAAATAAAAATCAGCCAAGAACACTATGCTAAGTCTATATTGAAACCATGTTGGCTGAAAGTAACCTAAGAAAACATTAAGTGGGTAAGGAACCACTAAGCATAACTCCAAACCCATGATAAAATGATCATCCATATAAATTAAAAGGAATTAGAGTGGGCTTATTTTAATATGGGCATAAATTTAACACTCAAACTTCTATTTACTGTGTACAGGACAACACAACTAAAACTTAAAGTTATTCCAACCAAGCAAAATCTTCCAATTATAATCATGTTAATATGAATATTGAACAACTATGTGTTCTCATTTTCCCCACAAAAGAAACTCGAGAGAATTCTTCATTTTTTAAATGATTCGAAATCCTTAGATGTTAATTTATTCTTAAATACACATAAACATCCAACTTGATTCAAAATATAAATGATTTCTTTGATTGTTTACAAATAATATGAATTCAATTATCTAATCCATATCCACTTTAATGATAAATAACTTGCAATATAACTGAGCGAAATAGAACAAAAATAATATAACACACACAATTTTGTTAATAGAGTTCGCCCAACTTGGGCTATGTCTCCGGGTTCGCTTCCAATCAAGAGACCACTTTATTAATGCTCAAATGCTTGTGTTTTTTAAAAAGACCTTTTAATCTGTTGTTAAAATTTAGAAATAAAGTGCACCATTGAATTCCTCTCGAAATTATGAGAAAAATGAGTACAAACATCCTATACTTTCCTCAAGGAACCCTTTGGAATGCATTACAATGCAAAATTTAAGTCTAGATACCCTATGGCATGAACTTCGATGCACCTTAGCACACATATCCATGTCTCGTACTTCATCGCTTACCTCGGTCTGAGCACTGCCTTAAATAGAGAGCGAGCCCTAACCACCATCCAAAGTCTAAGGAAAATTTAAATTCATTATTGTTGGCATTCCTTAACAAACGACACTCTTGGTGCATTGGTTAAAACACTTGTATGTGTAGGAGGAGGTCACGGGTTTGACCCTGCGAACTTCTCCCCAATTGGCATTTTGTTGTAACCATATATTAAATATATATGGTATGTTTTGTTATTTCGATGGCACAGTTTGTTATTTCCCTCTTGATATTTGGGATATGGTCACATTGGATACATATGTACTATGGGACAGGGGCTTAACCCTTGGCCCTTTTTCCAGTGATTAAACCTTTAAACAAAACTTAAATAAAAATGAAACCATATATGGTTAATTCACTTGTTGCGGACATAATGATGAGTCATTGGGGTATTATGTGAGAGACCTAGGTTCGATCCTTTAGGATCACAACAAAATTTTATTCAACCTTAGCCATATCAGGCCAATGGGAGACTGCCACGTGGTGGTCCCTCATTGGTCCACCTATGCCTGTAAGGTCATGCCACATGTCCAACATTGGTTGGTCCAAGTCACTTCTTGATCACTTGTATGACTTTGCTCACTTATCCTGTTTGACTTGTATAGATGTACCACATGTCACCCTTTCAATGGTGCCATGTGGCACTCCATTTTGACCTTTGACTCTATTTGACCAAAAATTTGAAGGGCCATAAATTTTTCGTACAAACTCCATTTGAGGTGATTCGTTCCCATTGAAAATATATCATAGAGATATATGAAATGAAGCTGGTTTCGAGAACATTTGAGACAATAAAATTTTGATCATTTCAGATCCACCTGGATA
Source organism: Picea mariana (assembly GCA_032191745.1). NCBI lineage: Eukaryota > Viridiplantae > Streptophyta > Pinopsida > Pinales > Pinaceae > Picea > Picea mariana. The sequence goes on along the minus strand of JASDQU010241900.1, from coordinate 176,633 downwards.
ATTCCTCCCCATTGGAAGCCTTTTGGACCACCAAAAGCCTTGATTACTTAACAAATAAGTGAGGGTATAGCTCCCTCATATTCTTAATCTTGATACACTTTGATTTTCTTTGTTTTTATCCCTTTAAGACCAACTCAAAGATATTCCACATAACCTTTCTGTCAAGTCCCAATCCTTCTATCAAAGATAACATCTTTCTGTAGCTCGTTTAAAAACTCTGGAGAAAAATCATCAACTGCCAAAACTTGAACATTTTCATCTTCATCCATAATCATAGGAGGCTCATAAATATTCAAATTCTCAACATTCACCACCGAATACATTTTCATATAAGATGATAGATATAAATGAAAGGCATTAGTACCAATCTTTTCCAAGAACTTGAATGGACCATACCTGATTGGCCTGAGTTTTTAACCTTCTCTCTTCATTCTATCTTTGCTGATATGTAACCATAATTGGTCACCGACTAGAAACTGATGATCAACTCGATGTTTATCATTCCTCGCCTTGTACTTGGCTTGGATTTTCTCTAATTATTCCTGTACTTCTTGATGTAATTGTTGGATCCTTTGTATGAGCCTTTCATCTTTTTCTATATCATCCCGTCCATCCTCTTTATTTTATTCTCTGAAATAAAATTCCATAGGTGATTTAGGAAAGCATCCCAAACATACTTCGAAAGGAGTTCTTTGAGTAGAAGAATGCATGGCACTATTATAGGCATGTTGTACATAGTGAAACTGTTCATCCCACAACTTAGGATGTTTACTGCAGTATTCTCGTAAAAAACATACCACTGTCCTGTTCACCACCTCCATCTGTCCATATGTCTGCGGATGAAAAATTGTGATCTTCTTCAACTTAGTGTCCATCAACTCCCATAAATGTACCAAAACATTCCCAAGAAGAGAGAGTCTCCATCTAATATAATAGATGTAGGTATCCCAAAATGAACCCAAACATTAGCAAAGAACAACTGTGTTGTCTATTTAGCTATGACTTGTTTCTTGTGTGGCATTAATATACACATTTTACTGAACCTATCCATGATGACATATAAATAATAATGACTTGTTTTGGACATTGGAAAACCTCCTACAAAATCCATGGACACACTTTCCCATGGTTGAGAAGGTACTATAAGTGGCATATATAATCCCAACTTTCTATTGCTAGGCTTGCTTGTGGCACACATAATAGAACCTTTTATGTACTTGGAATCTGTCTCATTCATTTGAGGCCAACAACAATATATTTGCAGCTGTGTTACTATCTTGAAAGAAGTTTTCCATATATCACCTTCTACAATTCTGATATGATGGTAACCACTTCTCAAATCTAGCTTAGCGAAATAGACAACATTTCTTAATTGATATAATAAATCATCAGTTCTAGGAAGAGGATATTGATTCTTTACCTTAATCTTATTCAGTTCTCGAAAATCAATACACATACTCCATGTACCATGTTCCTTTGGAACTAATACAATAGGAGATCCACACAGAGGGGAACTTGGCCTTATGATTCCTTTATCGAACAATTTCTGAACTTGTTTCTTTATATCTTCATTCTCTATCACTGATGACCTATACATACCAATGTTAGGAAGATAAGCATCTTGCTGCAAATAAATTTCATGTTCAAACTCCCTCTTAGGAGGCAACCCTATAGGTTCTTGAAATAACTCATCATAGTTAGAAATGATATTTTCCAATTCTTGTTTATGATCTGGATCAGAACTAGACAAAGCATCTGACATATATTCCTCTTTTTGCTTCACCACCATGAGAACAAAATATTTACTAGCATTTACGAGTCTCTTCATTTGTCCCATGCTCACTAAAGAAATATTGGTTTTAATTCGGTGAGATCTGACGATATATTCAATCCCATCCTTGAAGAGGTGATATTTGTTCTCTTCATGATAAAATATGGATTTCCTATCAAATATATATGGACTACCCAAGAATATGCCGCAAAAGTCAAGTGGCACAAAATCTAACTCAACCTCATCAAAGAACTTGGAAGTAATTGAAAATATGATTTTACATTGTTTTTATCACTTGCAACTTAACATCGTCACCCACACAACCTAATGGATATGGTTTGACATGAGTTTTGGTCTCCAACTTATTAACAATTTATTCAGATATTAAGTTAACTTGAGATCCACTGTCGAACAAAGTATCATGTTTGTATGCTTCACTATAACCTTGACATGGAAAATATCACTTCATTTCTTTTGATTAGGAACACCTTCCAATTCAGCATATTGAACATAATAACTAAAATTACTAGTATATTTACCTTTTATTACCATCGTTGTGATCTTAAATTAATCTTCTGAATTTAATCCTAGATCTTGTTGTGCTGTTACAACAATGTTCTGTTTCCCCTTATCCTGGAACTTCTTTGGTTGTTGTTGGAATACTGAGAAGGGGGGCTGAATTAGTAGGAGAACAATCAATAATTTTAGTCACAATATAAAACCTCCAATGAATATTATGAGCATTCAAAATATCATCAACACCATAAACATCACATAAACAAAGTACACCATAATTTTACGTGGAAACCCAATGCGAGAAAAAACCATAGAATGCTTTTCTTATTGATAAAAGGGTATATTCATTGGAAGCACCAACTTCCTATTTCTCTAGATACAACTGGAATGAGGCTCCAACCCCCTATTATAGGCTACAACCTGAAGGAAGCTCCAACTCCCCAATTTTCCATTTCCAACCGGAAGGAGGCTACAAACCCCTTTCCTTGCCCCATCCAACCGCCCTGAAATATAGATGTATACCAATATGTCACTGATAACCTATTGCTGATGGTGTCTATGATATTCCTAATTCTGCTACTGATATCAATCTCTCATCTAGACTGCAACCACACACACTTCATACCACAATCCACAAAAGTGTTCAAATGAAGTGCTTATAAATCACTGAGACATACATATTCCTTATTTATTCAGAATAAATCCCTAACATAATCAGGAAGATATACGTTTACCCTAAAGATGAACTGAGTTCCAGATCCCTGTTCTTCTTGGATTTTTCCTCACAGGTACGTGACTGTGTGTATTTTCTGCTCACGGGTATCCATGCTTTTCCTCACTGCACCCACATATGTCCACACTTTTCCTCCTGAAACCCATGGATGTACTCAAGGAATTCTTGTATGAAACCCCTTATCCATACCCTCGACTCTTGCAAACTCCTTACTTCACTCGAATTCTCTGTCTTTGATTCACTGTCTCAGATCTCCATCCTGTATTCTTAGAAGTGAATATAGATAAGTGATTTTCAATGGAATCTTCTCTATGTTATAAAGATAAATTTCTTAATGACATGCAATTTCCATGCAACTCATGATGACATGCAACTCACATGCAACTTGTTATCTTCTGTTTACTACCACTTTACTTTGACATGCAACTTTGTTCAAGGCTTGACATCAACGACAACCAATCTTCCAACATCTAAACTTTCGCTAATATTTTTTGATAGTGACATTCAATAATTAATTATCCCTGCGATAATTAATTATCCATGAAATAATTAATTAATCTTTTTTTGATAATTAATTAATCCTTGAAATAATTAATCTTTCAACAATTAATGTTTCAACAATCTCCCCCTTTGACATTGATGGCAACAATTAGACACAATAATGGAAACACTCATCCTCATGCTGGATCCCCCTATCTTCATGTGTTGGCACCCCCGGTCTCCATGCCTCTTCTCTTCCATGCCTTTGTTTTTCTCCCCCCCTTTGACATCAATGGAAAATGATGATTTCTCCTTGGGGCTTCTCCCCCTATCAGTAAGCCTATGATATTTACTGATTTTTCTCTTCATGGTGCTTCCTCGTGTACATCTATGATAAAAAACATTCAAAGAAAATTAAAGTATTTAAAAAATAATTCATTTTGGGGCTGGAAATAATCCAATTTTTAGTCGAAGATACTCAAATGTCTCACTTGGAAGAGGTTTGATGAAGATATTTGCAATCTGCTCTTTTGTACCAACATACTCTACCTTGATTTTCTTCTCTGTAACTTGTTCCCGTAGAAATTGAAACTTGATCAGAATGTGTTTTGTATTAGAATGCATCACTATATTCTTAGATATACTTATAGCATTGGTGTTATCACAAAATATAAGAATAGGCTCGTCATATTCCATCTGTATGTCCTACAAAGTTTACTTCATCCAGAGAATCTGTGTACAACATGTTGTTGTTGCAATATACTCCACTTCTACTGTGAACAATGATACTGAAGATTGTTTCTTGCTCAATCAAGATGCGAAACAATCATCCAAGTAGAAGGTTAATCCACTTGTACTTCTACTATCATCAACACTTCCTGCCCAATCTGCATCTGTGTATGCAACTAGAGATAAATCATTCCCTTTTGGATATCATAATCCATAGTCTTCTGTTCCTTTGAGATATCTAAATATTCTATTTACTTCCATAAAATGTGTTTCCTTTGGTACCGCTCTTTGGATGTATGGGATGACTCGGGTTCTACCTTCATTCTCCAACAAAACCCTAGAAACCATCTCCCCCCTAGTAAACCAAAAGGAAATATTGCACACAAAGTGCACTACGCAGTCTCACCTGAGATGGCTTATGGGTGACTGTAGGATGCAGATCTCTGCAGTCATGGAAGGGATTGGGGATGCTAATTTTACTTCTTCTACTTCTACTTTAGCATACATCCTATCATGTACCTCATTATACCATTCATCTATATCTAACAGTTAGTTCATTCTACATTATCAATATTGCGCACTACAAAATCTTATTCTATCCATTCATCATTCATTGATAATTGTAGAAACAACAAAAACATCATTCAAACACATCACAACACATGATTTTATCATGGTTCACCCCTGTGGGCTACATCCACAAAGATCTTCTATTTTATTTATTATTCATTGAAATCTGGTGATGTGCGCACTACATCAAAAGGTGCATTTAGAATGCATGTATGTGAGGCAGACTAGGGTTGAACCAAGCTCCACAAATTGTGACCTGACCCTCATTTACACTCCATAAGTATGCATTATCTCCTCATCTATAAAACCAAAACTGATACGTTGACCCCAAACATATCAAAGAATCAAGACTCAAAAAGGTTCTCCAAGATAGGCTCTTCGCACATGAGTTCCAAGATACCTCCTATATACCTCATACATCATATTTATACAAAAAGTGGGTAAAAACCATTACATTGACTATCAAAACCCTAATTCTAAGTGGACTCAACTTGTCCACATTCTAACTTCCTTTGCATGCTAATCTAATTTTGTCACGCTGATTTTCCTTTATTCTCACAGTGTGCTACTTCCTTGGTCCATTCTTCCTCGTTTATTGTGCTCTTTCTTCAGACTTTGCTCCCAAAATATCCTACTCCAACAGGACCCCAACACTAACATGTGGCTCATCCTGATCCACTCAGGCAGTATGTGCCTTCTACACCAATTTCTCCAATGCCTGGAACTTATTTGCGAGTTCATCTGCTTGTGTCTTCACCCACGCGCTTTTCTCTATCAGGGTCTCCACCACCTGCATTGTTACATGCTCTTCAACAATTATACTCTTTCTGAGTGTGCATGTTCTAGTTTGCCTTTCTCTATTTACAAATATACTATCAATTTTTTTTCTTTCTCCCGAAGTGTCTCTAACTGAGCCTATCTTGTCTGTCTTTCCCCTTGGATTATATTCAATTCTGCTTGTAGCCTACGTGATTTTTAGCCTATCTGAAATAATCATTGTATTTTGTCTCTGCTTCAAATCATGGATTGCAACATTGGCTATTTATTCTTCTTGGTCCAACTGCTAGATCATTCCGTCCTCTTCGAATCTCATCCATATCTACACAATATTTTCAAAAAACTCTGCTACCTCCTTCACTTTGTGCGCACTAATATCTGTGTATTGTGTTGTCTGTTGCTCTCTCTTTGTTATGACTTCTGGTGGGGTAGTTGGTGTTAGTTTCTCCACCAATTATCTTATCTCTTATTTATAACTATCGATAATTTGCGCTATTCTTTTTTATCTTTTCTTCTGCGCTGAGCTCTCCTGCTAGTGCACTGTTTGGAATCATATGAAAGACTTCCTCAAGTATTTTCTCCAATTTTTCTACACGTTGTTTCTCCTCCTTATGTTCAATATTCACTTCTTTGAGGACTATCTCTAGCACCTTCTTCTGTTCCTTGGCTATCTCTAAGTTTGTTGCATTCGTCCTAGCCCTTGATTGTACTTCCTGTGCAACATTGAACTATAACTTATATCACGCTTTTGTTGGTTCCTTGGCCAATACTAATTCAATCTGTTCTATGTCCTTGACCTATTTTTGCACCATGTCTTCATCCATGTGAAACATGTGTTTAGTAATGCTACAATTTTCACTTGCCAATGCCGTTGTTTGTACTATCTCCTCAGTATGCACTGGCATGTGTTGTTCGTGCTCTGTTTGTCCTTTGTGCTACACCTTGGTAAATTGTATCTTCTCCAAGATCTACTTGAATTCTGTCAGCTCTTACATTATCTACTCTCTTTATTTTCCTACATCTTCATATGCTTCTGCGGTGTAGTCTTGTACTTTTTCGTGACTAATTTCGCATCATCTTTTGTTATTGTATACTGGGGGACCTCCTTATGTGCCTTATTTTTCTTGTGCTCCCCCCCTAACTATAAAATAGTTCTCTTGGGTGGCCTTGACTCTGTTTTCTCTATTGTGATGGGTTACTTGTCTCTGGTATGTCCCTTCATGCTTGTCCTTCCTATGCACATACATTATCTTCCCTATGTGTCTTTCCATTCATGGAATCTGTGCGGTCCTTCTTCTATGTGACAAGCTCAGAGATAACCTTTTTCTATCTAAGTGTTCTTGTTTCTATGCTCCCCTTGTATGCTTCATGTTCTCTACTGTTTTTCTTGTATTTCATGCTAGGGTACTCTTCTTTTGTGAGGGGCCCACTTATGATGGTTTCTGATCTTTTGCTAGCTCCATTGGAACTTTCCATTCCTTCTGTCAGTCTTTCATTGCCCATTGCACTTCCTTTGTTGTGACACAATATATCATCTACAACCAATCCATCTCTGGATCCATTTTTTCCTAGATCCACATATTATGCCTTCATACTTTGAATTTGGCTATATTCTTGTATTCCTCCACCACCTCTGGTGGGATCCTCCAACTGCTTGCTATCTTTTCTTTCATTTCTACAAATTACACAGTGAAAATGTTATTGTTGGTCTTCCTTTGTTTCACATTTGTTGTCTTCCACAATGTAGTGTACCTTGTTGCACGACACTTCCCTGTCCTATTGTAGAAGCCCAATTACATGCCCCCCCCACCCCCATCCTACCAATGATATTAACACAATAAACCATGAGTAATGTAACTCTGTTCCTAGATCCTGCATATCTTTGTATTAATATAGAAAAAAGGTTCAATAAGTATGGAGCCCAACTCAATAGGTTTCCCTTCATGCACTACACGACTGCTGCTATTAGCCTGATGGGTGCCTCATCCTTGTGACATTTCCTTAGTAATTTGCAATACATGAGATTTGTTGCCAGTCTTGTCATTGGTTCACTGATCCTTTTTATAATGATCCCCCTAGATCCTTTCTCTATTCCATAGGTTTGCTTCATTTCCTCTTCCAAGGATTTCTTCTTAATATTGTCATCCAGATACTGCGCAGGTTTCTCTCCGTCCATTGGTAAACTTGTAATTTCTACGATCAAATTGACATCTATTTACACTAGTCTATCCATCCAAAGAAATCCTCCATGCACTACTGCCAATAATTGTTTGACACAGCTATTTACACCCTTACCCATTCCAAAATGCGATATCTCTAGCAGGTTCGTTATACATGTGTTATATAAACCTATTATCCATTCTTTGGGTTCTAGTATTGGGTCACTCGAGGGACCTATGCCCTTACTCTACATGTACACTTTTTGTGTGAACTTGAGAAATTTGTCGTCTTTAACATAGTGGTGTGCATAGTGTAGTTTATCTACGCATCCTAGCAAATATGGTAAAACCTTTACTCCTTTTGGTATGCACGGTAACACAAGGGTTACCTCTGGTTTCTTACATGGTGACCTTTGTATCATTTGTTTCCCTTTCCCCTTTTTTGGTTCCCTTGAGGGTCTTGCCTCCTGGTGATTTTCTATTCCTCTTCCTCTTCTATGCCAGAATCCTATTGCTCTATGATATATTTGACTTGTATTTTTTCCTGCTACGCTGGCTTTGCACCAGATTGAACCCTTGGCTCGACGGACTCAGTTAATTCCTCATATTCTTCATTTGTTGGCTAGACTGTTTCCATGCTGGGTTGATGTGTCAGGTTTTTCTCCTATGCCATGTTCTGTGGGTCAATCTCCATTTGACTTGTCACAAGGGATGGCTCCTATTCCTCCACCACTATAGGGCTCATTGGTTCGATGACCGAGGAAGGAATGGCGTCCACATCCACCACTCCCTATAGTTGCATAGGGTATTCCACTTCCATTTTTTTTCTCTTGCGGTGACCTTGTGGTGTTGCATGTTTTCCTTACTGTCTTGCTAGGTGCTCTGAGCTTCGATGGTGCCATATTAATGGAATCTATGTGGGTTTGCTTAGAAATCTCATTGAATTCCTTCTAAATCATTTATTTGTTCTTATCTTTTCACTCCTTATCTCTATGTTTTCTTGAAGTCACAATGTGGCTTATCAGACACAATTCTTGCTTCTATAGTGTTGTTATAAATGCTTCAAATATTTCCGGGAACACTTCCTTCACTGTCATAACTGTTTGTTTCACACCTCATTTTTCTGTTAGCCGATTTTTGTTTTCCTGACTATTTTATTTTTCTAGTGCACATTATTTGTCTATTTTCATATTTATCTGGTGCACTAGGATTTCCTTCTATCATATTTGTCCCGCATACGGTATCTTCACTTCTTTTCGCCCTAATTTTCTATCTATTACGCATTGGATTTTCTGTCACACAGTTCTATCATTTAGCTTCTTTTGTGCACTACAGATTCCAATTGTCTGTCTACTACTTATTCCTCTAACTACTTATTTTTGTATTTATCTCAAATTTCAACTTTTTTTTTCTTCCTTTTCTTCTTTTAACTCCTGGTTACAATATTTACAAGTCTAACTTCTATGCAAAAACTACCGAGGGTTAGTGGGTCGACTGTCACTATACAGTTTTAGTCGACTACCATTCACCATTCCTTAAACTTCCTTACTTGCTAAGTTCTGCAGCTGCACAACACCTCCATCTGTGAATTTTTTTATCTCATATAGCCTCAGCCAATGGATTCTAACATTTATTGGGTGCTGCAAGTGTTTACTGTCATAGAGGATAACCGTATCTCCTTCCTTGAAATTCTTCTTCTTAATATGTTTGTCATGCTAAGCCTTATACTTTGCTTTCTGTACCTCCTGATGGAAACCATCTATGATTATATATTCTTCTATTTCCATGAGTTGAGATAATCTCTCCTATGTTGTGCCTCTTTCTGTCATGTCTTTAATAGCTGCAATGTGCATAATTGGTATCAAATAATCTAGGGGAACTATTGATTCCTATCCATACACCAACCTATAGGGTGTCTGTCCTATTAGATTCTTGCATGTAGTTTTGTAATCCCATAACACTTCCAGTACCTTCAAATCCCAACCATCTTTATTCACATTACAAATCTTGGTCAAGGCATTTTCCAATATCTTGTTAAACTCTTCCACTGTTCCATTAGCCTGAGGATGATAAGGAGTGCTCTTCTAATGATTTATCTCAAATTATTTCAGCATTGTCTGGATTGTACTATTGATAAAGTGGGTCCCCTGATCACTCATCAATATTCTTGGACATCCAAACCTTGTAACTACATGTTCAAATAAAAAGCGTGTTGTAGTCTCTACACTGCAATCCTTTACTACTATTGCCTCAACCCATCTGGTTAAATATTATCTCACTGTAATAATATATCTTTCTTCTTATCTTCTTGTTGATGGATTAACTAGACCTACAAAGTCTACTACCCATTTTTCAAATACTTGCAAATTTACTTGAGGTCTCAATGGCATCTCATCCCTCCTGGATGGATTTCCAAATCTCTAACAAACATCACAATTCTGAAAATACTCCTTTGAATCCTTATGAATTGTTGGCCACCATAACCCTGCGCGCAATACCTTCTACGCAGTAGCTTTCCCTCCATAATGTCCTCCAACAATGCCTTCATGTTCTTTTGCTAAAATGATAGGCCTTTCATGCTCCATAACACATCTTCTCAAAATTTTGTTAGCTCCAAGTTTGTACAAGTGACCTACAATAAATTGATAATATGCAACTCTAACCACCAAATTCTTCTTTTGTGCAACATTAAATTCCTTTGGTGCAAATCTTGTACTCAAAAACTCAATAATGTTTGCAAAATACTCATCAACTATTTGTACTGAAAACAATTGGGCATTCAAGAAGTTGTCCTCAAGTTGCTTGGTTCTTCTCCATTGGTTATCCTGGATAAATGATCTGGCCCTACATTTAATCTTCCAAGCTTCACCACAACTTCAAAGTCAAACTTCTGAAACAATAGTAACCATCTTCATATTCTCCCCCCCAACACTGGCTTATTGAATAAATATCTAAGAGCAGAGTGATCTGTAAAAATCTTGAAATGTTTCCCTAACAAATAATGTCTAAATTTATACAATTCATATACCATGGCCAATCCTTTTCTTTCTATAGTATTATAGTTATGCTCTGAATCTAATAAATTTCTGCTTGCAAATGCTATAGGGTGATCTATATCACCTTCTCTTGGTTGTGTCAATACTGCTCCTAGAACTATTGCAGATGCATCCACATGCACATGGAATTCTTTTTCCCAGACTGGAAACACTAAAATTGGTGCAATAACCATGTTTTCCTTTAAAATGTCAAAAATCTACTGGCACTTGTCATTCTAGTGATATTTCATATCCTTCTTCAACAATTTCTCCATCGGCATAGTAATATGTGCATACCCCCTTATAAAATTTCTGTAATACCCTGTATGACCAAGTGTACTCTTCAATTGGTACACTGACTTCGGTGGTGGTAAGTTTAATATGACACCAATTTTAGTAGAATCAACCAACATACCCTTTTTACACACCACATTCCCTAACAAGATTCCAAAAGGTGCACTGAAAATGCATTTATTAATATTCAATGAGATATGACACTGTCTACATCTGTCTAACATCAATATTAATACTTCCACATGATCCTTCAATAAACTAAACATTTTCCAATCATCCAAGTAAACTTCTAAAAAATTATGTATAAAGTCCTTAAATGCAACCACTACTACCCTTGAAGAAATTGTAGATACATTCTTCAATCCAAATGGCATTACTGTATACTAAAATGATCTCCATTCTGTAGAAAATGTAGTCTTATGTCTATTTTTTGTTGCTATCTTGATATGATGATATCTTGAAAAATCATTTGTAAATGAATAGGCTTCTTGACCTTTTATATTCTCCAAAAAATCATTTGTGAATGGGGTAGGAAAAGGATCATGTAAGCAAGCATCATTCAATTTTCTCAAATATACATAGATCCCGATTCCCCGTTACTTCTTTTCATGCACCGCCATAGGGTTGATCCATTCTAATTCTTCCACAAGTTCTATGACACCAACCTTTAACATCTTGTCGATTTATTCCTTACCCTTCTTCTTGTACATTGGATTTAACCTGTAAGATCTCTATCTTATAGGTCTAGCCTCTGGCTTCAAAGGGATCTTCATCTCTCCAAGTTCTCTTTCTAATACCTTCATCTCTGATAATTTCGTTGGAAACAAGTCACTATACTTTCATAATAACTCTGTGATTCTTTCTACTGTCTGATTATCCCAGTAATCCCAAATGCTTGCAATATTTGGGTTTTCTACTATTCCAATGTTTACCTTCTTGATCTTTAGGGGTGCAACATAATATTCTGAATCTAGCTTCAGACCTTCTACTTCCCTCTCTCCATCAACTTATGGGATCTAGATCTTGCATGGGTTTTCTTTTGATGGATCTTCTTCTTCTATGTCATGATAATAATGTAGCAACTCTTTGATTGTCTGTTTCTTTGGATTTTGATAATTTGTCACAATCTCCACTTCTGGTTCTTCGAAAATCCTATCTCTTACCACCTTCAATGTTGTATCTATCTCTGGGATCTCATTCTCAAATGAAAATGTAATCACGGAATTTGAAGTTTCCCTATGTTTTTCCTATTCTATGTACCAGTTCTTTGGAATGCATTCTAATTTGTGAATAAAATGGTGTGGCCATTCTTCTAGTGGTAAGAATCTCGATTGAATTATACATCTTTCTACATGTTCTTTAGGTTGTCCAATTCCATCACAATTCTCCTCATATCTATTCTCCTGCTCTGCATTGAATCTGATGCACAATAAAATCTTGCATTGATACCAGTTGTTGATCTTCTCCTTATGTGTACCCCACCAACGAGAAGGTGTAGCTTTCAAAGAAATATCTAATACTGGTAATATTTGATTTTCTACTACTTCTAATTCAAAATTCATAAAAAATTCTTCTAAGTAATTTAGACCATAAAAAGTAGGAGGTTCTCTTACCTCTGAGCCAATCCATCTTAGCGCATACGTCATTCTGGCACATCTTCTGATGGATAATTCATGTAATAATTTCTGCTAGTTTTCCAGTCATGTGTCAGAGACTAAATCACAAGAACTAATACTCCTCCAACTCAACATTCCATTTGTAGTTGGGTTGATGTAATCCTCTTTGCGCGCTATAGTTATGTACAACCGATTTACATCTTTTGTAATAAATTTTTTTGTCACAGGTTACACATACCTTCCTCCTTTTGAGGGATCCAATGGTGCAATAAATTTGTACTCCCTTGATTTAGGTATCATCTTCCTAGTCTTCAAGTTAATATTAGCTTGGTTATCAAATACTCAATCTAGACCCAACAACGTTGGATATGGTGAAGTATTATCTACTATGTCAATGACTTCAAAGTATGCCATTGTGTACACACCATCTAGATCTATTGGTTTCCCCTTCAATATACCAATTGGCACCATTATATGATTATTTGATGATTTTAAATGGATAGGTGAATACCCCAATGTAGGCTCCCCCATATCTTCCCATGTCTTCTTTGGCAGAACATTGACTTTAGACCCTAGGTATAATATAATATCCTCCATATTGAAATCTCTAATGTTTTCATTCAACCTAAATACCCTTCTTGTTCTTCTCTTCTTACATACCTGATTCACTATCTTTACCCCTTCTTCCCCATAATTACACTTTTCTAACAGACTCTGCAGTACTTGTAAATAATTTTTATCATTCAACAATTTTACACAAGACCCAAAAATGTTTCTTAAGTTACTTACTTTCTATGAAGGTTGCTCTTTTCTTGTTTGATCAAATAGGGGAGGAATGTCATACACTGGTACCTCATATCATTGATTTTTTCATGAAGTAGATGCAATATTCTCCTTCAAAATCTCTTGTATAGCCTCCTTGAATATCTCTTTTTCTTTGTGCGCATCAAACTTTTGTTCAGGTGTTGTATTCTTCCTGACCCACTGGTACTTGTATTGATCCTTATTTGTTGTATCTTCTCTTGTCTTGGCTCCACCTGTGGTAACTATGTTGATATTCTTCCCGTCCTCTTCTCTATTTTCTACAACAATCCATTGTACATTCTGATTATTCTAGTTTCTCTTGTTTTGTATCTTTACTAGAAGTGTCAGACAATCTTTTGTCTCATGGTCTACTGCGCAACAATACATACATGTTGGAGGTGGCCATGAAAAATATCTAGCATATCGTTCAGGTTTTTTATAGTTGTGAAAAAATATAGGTCCTCTACCTCCTCCAAAGCCTCTTCCTCCTCGACCTCCTCCTTTGAATCCTCCTCTGTTTCCTTGATTATCTTTGAGTGGTGTATTATACCGTGGTCTCTGATTATACTGTAGATGCGCATTATTATACTGCGGTTTCACATTATTATACTGCAGTGGTTCTCCAAACTGTTGCATTCTATTATACTATGGTTGTGCTTGAAAATGTTGTGCGATATTGTATTGTGGCTACTGCGCAGGTTGTGCTGTCATTAATTCATCCTGCACCCTATATGCATATGATTTCCTCTCCTTCATTATCTCCAAGTTTCTGCAGTCATTGTCTTCATGTCCAACTAACTTACAAAATTTACAAAATGTAGTCTTCGGTATTGTCTTATACTTTTACATCATGGGACAATGATATATATCATGCCCATTTTTTCTCATATCTCATACCATGGTCCTTATGAAGATATAGGATTTGGAATGCCTACTCCTATATACTACACAAATAATGGAAACCCATTCTTATGATGACCTTTTGTCTTGCATAATGTACACCAGACATCTTCTCTTTTCTCTTTACCTTTATTCTGATTCAACTGAAATGTATGTTTCTTCAGATCTTCTCTCAGTTCTTCTACAACTGGATCTATATGCTTATACTGATTTTCTTCTAACTGCAAAGCTTCCTGTAGAGTCCCAGCTTGAATCTGGAGTTTCTAATGCCTCAAAGGATACTTCAAGTGTGGAAATAAAGAGTTAACAAATAAATGTATGTGCTCCATATCAATAATAGGGAGCTTCAACTTACCTTTTAGTCTTTTGAAATTTTGGTCAACCTCCCAGATTGATTCTCATGGATTTTTCTTAATCTCTATCATTTCACTCATGAATAGATCCTATGAACTTGGTTTCTAAAATTCATTTGTCAATTGCCTCTTCACTTCTGCAACAATTGTAGCCGCTACCGTTGGATTATTTACTGCGAGACCCATATACCAATCCAATGCACGGTCTCTGAATGTGATTTCCAACTACACAACATTTGTATATTCATCTATAATCTGCTTAGTTGCCCAAATCTTCTCACATATAAACAAATGTTTCTCTGGGTCATATGACCCTTCTCCTTGGAACTCTAGTAACCGAATAATTGGATATTATCCTTATATTGTAAATTTTGCTGTAAAACCACCTCCACACGATGTAGATACTTGTTTTCTACTTGCTGAACTTATACTTATGCTTGGATTGCTACTGGAACCATGTCCTATAAAAATCATTCTACCACTAATCACTTGCTGGTTAGCCATTTTTTCTTCTTCAAATGTCTTAGTTGCACATGGGGTTGTGGATTACACACTAATTCAGATTTGGAATGGAGAGCCTTCTTCTACTCCAGACCCTTGACCTTTGGTTTTCTTCTCATATGTGCCATGAAAGATTTCCTCAAATTTCTCTGTCACACAAAGATACTCTACCTCTTCCTCATCAATGTCCAAACCCTCTCGCTCAGCTAATGCCCTCTTTTTCTTATTGATATTATACTGGTAGAGTCTTTTGATGCATGCCACTCCTGCTTTCCTTATTATTTCCTTGGTCTACTCCTCATCCATCATTATAGGGTCCATTGCTTCCTTTTTCTAGCCTCCTTACACCGCCCTCTCTATATCTCGTATCTTCCGTAGTGCTTCCCCCATCTTCCCCATGTGTGAAGAGTGATTTATCTATTTGATTCCATAGTCATCACATCTTTATCATGCAATAAGATCTTGATAGATGTGTAAAGAGACCTAATGTACAACCCTCTTGGTCCCTTCAAGAATTCCTGCTCTGCAACAGTATATGACTTCGCTGTGTCTATTGAAAATTCATTAATAAACCTTGTAGTAATACTATCTAACCAAAAATCCACTATGCGCATGAATTTTTTATTGACCCTTTCCAACCACGCAACATTATTAGTAGTCCACTCTACTATCCTTATCCGATTAGTCAGACGAGTATCCTTCAACCTTAATATCCACTTCTGTAATGACTCTAGAAAATAACATAAATATGCCTCATGCAAATCAGTAAACATATACTATCGCAGATACTGGTGCGATGCATACCTGGAGCTTCTATTATATTTCTTCTTGAAATTGAGATGCTTTTTCTCCAACCATCTTTCAATCTCTTTCTTTGTAGGGTTCCATGGCCTGAACATCCCTTTCTACCATTGCATTTTCTTCACTGACCTTCTCATCAGATCCCTTCCAAGATGATTCTCTGAGTTCCAGTCGACAACAAAACCATTTGTTGGATGTATGGGATGACATAGGTTCTACCTTAGTTCTCCAAGAAAACCCTAGAAACCATCGCCCCCCCTAGTAAACCAGAAGGAAACACTGCGCACATAGTGCACAACGTAGCCTCACCTGAGATGGATTATGGGTGACTATAGGACGCAAATGTCTGTAGTCATGGAAGGGATTGGAGATGTTCCTTTTACTTCTTATACTTCTACTTTAGCATACACCATATCATGTACCTCATTATACCATTCATCTATATCTAATAGTTAGTTCATTCTGCATTATAAGTACTGCGTGCAAAAAAATACTCTTCTAGCCATTCATCATGCTTTCATAATTGCAGAAACAACAAAAACATCATTCAAACACAAAAAAACACATAATTTTACTATGGTTCACCCCCTGGGACTATGTCCACAAATATCTTCTGGTTTATTTATTATTCATTGAAATATAGCATTGCGTGCACTACAACAAAATGTGCATTTAGAATGCACATATGTGAGGTAGACTAGAGTTGCACAGAGCTCCACAAATTGCGACTTGACCCTCAATTATACTCCACAAGTCTCCATTAGCACCTCATCTATACAACCAAAACTGATACTTCGAACCCAAACATATCAAAGAATCAAGACTCAAAAAGGTTCTCCAAGATAGGCTCTTCACACATGAGTTCCAAGATACCTCTTATCTACCTCATACATCATATTTATACAAAAAGTGGGTAAAAAACCTTACATTGACCATCAAAACCCTAATTCTAAGTGGACTCTAATTTTTCATATTCTAACTGCCTTTGCACGCTAATCCATAATTATGTTAGGCTAATTTTCCTTTATTCCCACAACACGTTTCTTCCTTGGTCCATTCTGCCTCATTTATTATGCTCTTTCCTCAGAATTTTCTTCCAAAATAGCTTGCTCGAGCACTACTTGAAATATTTCCACTTATCCAACTACTTGCATCACATCCGGTCTTGATGTGGTTATATAGAGTAAACTTCCAATCATCGATATGTAGAGTCTCTTATCTGCATCTTTGGATATATCATCTTTTCTCAATTTCCAACTAGTATGCATGGGAGTACTTACGATCTTGCAATCTACCATTCAAAACTTTTTTAACATTTATTTGATATACTTGGTTTGGGAGATGAAAATACATGTATCTAGATGACATATATGGAGTCCCTTAAAGAAATACAAATCACCAAGTAATGACATTACAAATTCATTCTTCATGTCTTTAGCAAATTTCAAACTCATCCTATCATCATTACTGCCAAAAATAATGTCATCAAGATAAACTTCAATTATCAACAAATTGTTTTGATGTACATTTATGTAGAGATTTCTATCTGCATTTCCTTTATTGAACCCTTGCTCTTGTAGATACCTATCCAATCTTGAATACCATGCTCTAGGGGCTTGTTTGAGTCCATATAGTGCTTTCTTCAATCTGTAAACATAATCTTCCCTTTATGAATGTATAAATCCTTCTGGATGTTCGATGTAGACTTATTATTCTAGTTCTCCATTTAAGAAGGATTATTTTACATCCATTTGATATACTTTGATTCTCTTAGAACATGCATAAGCCAAGATCAATCTGAATGCTTCCATTATAGAAACTAGGGAAAACGTTACTTCAAAATATATTCCTTCAACATGAGCATATCCCTTGCATAATAACCTTGCTTTATTCATGGTTACCTTTCCATCCTCATTCAACTTGTTTTTGATTACCCATTTTGTACCAATCACATTCTTATCTTTAGGCCTTGGACCAAGTTCCCATGTTTCATTCTTCTCTATTTGATCCATTTCTTCTTCCATAGCTTTGATCCAGTGTTCATCAGTGTTGGCTTCTTAAAAAATGTTGGGTTCAAATACAAACAACATTGATACATGTGTTTGTTCTAGTGAGCATAATTTCCTTTGGGTTTCAACTCCTACATCTTTATCCCCAATGATCTATTTTTATGGATGATTTTTCTGCACTAGCCAACTAGGTATTTTGGGAGAGATATGAAGTTTTTTCTGGTCATCTTCCTTTTGCTTTGTGTATGGATTCTCTTCTTCTTGTTCTTCTGATGCTACTTCTTCTACTTCTTCTTTCATATCCTCTTCTTCTTCTTTCTCTGTTGAGTGTTTTCTTTCCTCTTTGAACTTTCATACACTAGCATCATCGATATTTACATTGATGATTTCCACTATTTTGTTGAGTCTCATATTAAAACACTTGTATGCCTTGATTTTTCTTGAGTACCCGAAAAATATGCCTTTGTGAACTTAAGATTCAAATTTCCAATTCTTCCATCTTCTCTTTTGATGTAACACTTGCTTCCAAACACTCTAAAATGCTTCACATTTTCCGATCTCCCTTTCCATATGTAAAATCCTAGTTTTAACTCTTATGAACTATAATGTATTATGTAATTGTGACTTAGGATGGTGAGCCGGTAAAGTCAAAAGGGTCTAGAGTGCCTGGGAAATGTAATACTTCATATATATTAATAAAAATACATCGCTCGCTGCAAGACCAACAAGGACAAAAGAGATAGGGGGCTATGATTCCATGAGAGAGGGGGCTTGAGGGGTTAAGTCTTTTTATTATTATTTTATTTTACCCATAATTGAATTTATGAAGAAAAGGGGTTACATGAGTTTCTTGGGGGAGGCCATGTGGTTATTGATTTCTAAGTAATTATATAAACCCATCTTTGGTTTGGGTGGGGGTTCACTTGTTATTATTCAATCATTATTACACCTTTTCCACTCTTCATTTTTGGGATCCTCACTCTTGCTGCATTCGTATGCTCTTGGTCCGAACGTGGATATTGTTGGGTATGTGTTATATTCTTTGCATGTGTGTGTGTGTGGGTGCGTCAGATACGACGACTGCGTCTGACGACTGCGTCTGACGACTGCGTCTGACGACTGTGTATGCGGTTTTTGCTATTTTTAGCGGATTTTGCTATTTTTAGCTGATTTTTGTAAATTAATCTCGGATTAAGGGATTAGGGTTTTGGTATCTACGGAATACCTAAAAACATTGTATATATTGTATGGCGAATGGTGAAATTCGATATAATGAAAAAGAAAGGTTTTCCCGGTTGAGGGTTTCCGGTAAAGATCTCTGTGTATTCTGTGTATGAGCCATTGATT
>JASDQU010241900.1:121880-133334 GCA_032191745.1 Picea mariana | reverse complement strand
AGTCACTTTGGAGAAGATGAGGTGACGTGGGAACTGGAAGATGCCCTGAACATGATATTAACCATTTTTTTTCTATTTAAATTTGTATATATGGTGTTGACAAGGATGATGTTTCCTTAAGGGGGAGGGGAATGTAACACCTAGTTTCCCACTAAGTCTATAACTATGTTTAAGAATTCATGCATGGTAAATTATGAAGACTATAATTGTGTTTTACGTTAATAAAAATACCATATCAAATGACTAAAAGGGAATCCTTTTAATACTAGCCATGATACCATGAGTGGGAGTTGGTGAGGAAAAAACTAGGAAGTTTTAATGAATAAAATAGTAATCTTTCCCAAAAACCCAAATTACACATGTAAAACATTGAATGCCTAACCTCTTCGAAGTGCCTTGTGTGCCCTGTCCATAAGAAACCCATTAATGACATCTGATCAATTAGTTGGAGCAATTATGACTTCCTTAGATTTTGTACTCATAAGAGTGAAGTGTTGATTGCAATTATCAACCATAAGTACCCAGAGTTTTCCCTTCGATTCGGGAGCTTGGCCATACGGTTTTGATTATGATAGAAGAAAATGGGGATCTTGAGGAACAATGAGAATGTTCTAGTTGAGGAAAATGAATGAGGAGGAGGAGGGCACGATCATGAGAACACACATAGAAGGATATAACATAAATGTAGAGAGAAAATATGCACATGTAGACTCACAAATAGATGGCGTGGTAATGTGACTGAGACAACATAGCTCATGCACATAGAATTGACCAACAAAGAAAATCTTTGAAGTTTTCTTGAGGAAAATAGGAAGATTTCCCAGTACATGAATGGTCAACCTAAAACAAAGAATACCCATATCTATACTAGAGTTGAGAGGTCCGCAAGTTGTTTCTCGCAGGAAAGAAACTGACATTGGTAAGGGGAGGTCATCGAGTGACTATGCAACAAAGAAGGGAATCCATTATGTAGAGAAAATATATATGAGAAGGTACCTGGTAAGATCATGGAGGTCATAAGCTCAGTGAGAAGAGGTAAATTTCTGTTGTTGCTAGAGCAGTGAAGGAGAGTAACCTTCCTAATCCATTCCTTGACTTGATAGTCAATCTGCGAGAGTCCCCTAGTGGTATCATGGCCTAGAACAAGGGTGGCTTACTGTATAAAGAAAAAAGTATAGCATAGCCTATGGTTGGGTGGAAAGGAATTAACCCTTAGTTAGTTAGTTGACTGGAAATTACACTGAACATATGAGTATTTCTCTTTATTCCCATTGAATGTTTATAAATGGTTATAAACTATATTTTTTCTTAATAATAGCCTTGATACAATGAATGAATGTAAAATATGAGTAGTGATGGAATGATGTAATATCCTCTTAAAAGGTTAATGAATTACCTGTGATGATTATGTATGGGAGGCAAGTGGAGGTTGCTAACCCTATGACTTTCCTAGAATTGAAATGGAAAATTTGCAGGCTATAAAACCTTCATTTGGGGGTTCATGATAGAGTGTTTCTTGTGTACTAGGAAGTGGGTTAAAATTATGAGGGAGTCGAGTTAAATCCCTTCTAGAAAGGAACTTGGGAAGATCGAGGAATTGGTAAGTCCATAAATAATCCTTAGTCCTGTTGAATCTATGTTAAAACCTAAAGGGAAATGTTATTCATGAATATGGAAGGGAGAGTCGATCTAAACCATTCATCAAAGATCTAGACTTTGGAGGGAACCTAATGGAATGTGGAACCTTAGATAAAACCTAGTAATGATTTCAGGAGGAACTTCCAAATGAGATAGTTTCGAGTTGATGAGAACCATTGATCTATTGTGAGGTTAGGCTAATGAGATCTAGACCATAGATCTGTCAAGCTCTAAGCCGATAATTCTATTGGAAAGGTAGAATTTGGGAAAGTTCACATGAATGAGTTGATGGAACCTCTGACGAGGAATCCTAATACCAAGAACTCGAGAGTGGAAAGAGTCATTGATATATTGGTGTTGAGGCCAATGAGATCTAATCCATTGGATTTGGTAAAGATACATCCCAAAGAAAAGTGTCATGGAAGTGGTAGCACCAGTTGATACCAAGTGCCTATGAGGTTTGATAGATTCATTATCATTGGATATAGAGATTCAATGATCGATGGATTTGTTAGGAGATTAACATTTGGAGAGAGTTTTTAGGGAAAAACCATGAGGTCATGGAGAATGAGTGTTTGGGGAAAATGATGAAATCCAGAGTGAAACCCCAAATTTATAAAAAATTTAGTTTGAAATTTACTTATAACTCTCTCGATGGTGATCAATGGCATCAATCTATAGATTTGTAGAGTTAAAATTTGACTTGGAAGGTTGAATTTCATGTCTTAATGGCCATTGTAGAGTTGGGTGAAATTTGATGAATAGAAAACCAATATCATGTTTGATTTCAAGATCAATGGACTAGATTCATCATGAATTGATTTACAAACTTATAAGTATTTTATATTTTGTCAAGTTCTAGTATATCGACAACCGAGATTCATTTTCGACAGTTGGGAAAATGAAACAGATCGACAGTCTGGATTATTTTTCGGTCATTTAGAAGTCGGAGAAGATCAACAGTCAAGATCATTTTGAAAGGTAGATCGATGGTCCAAATTCATCTGGGATTTGGTTGAAAATTTCTGAGTGTTGGAGTTGGCCAAGAGAATTCCCTAATGGCCAATGGTCGAGTTGGTCTAATTAGAAAATTGTTTCAGTTGCAAATGGAAATTGTCGATGGTCAGTTTAGTAAATTTGGCAAAGTGTTTTGTTCACCTATGGAAATCACCAACTACTAATGGTCGATGATTAGGTTGGCCAATTTGGTGAGGTGCTTGGTTCGCCCAAGGGAAACTGCTGATCATTGATTAAGAAAATAATAGGGTGATGTGTCATGCCATGCCAGCCAAGTTGACACCTCATGATGACATGTCATGCCACATCAATAGCTTCCATGTCAACCAATAAATGTTTGATGGCCGATGATTGGGTTGACTGGATCGGAGAAGTGTTTTCATATTCCAACAAGAAGGGCCAATGGACGATGATCAGGTTGGTCAAATTGGTAAATAATTTCATATGTCTTAGAGAAATCACCGACAACTGATGGTTGGTTCAACTGGTTTGGTGATGTCTTGAAAGTCAGTCACCAAAGGAAAGGTTCGATGGCCATTGGTCGGGTTGACAATTTTGGCAGGGTGTTGCATGCACCAGAAGGAAAATGTCAGTTGCCTATCGACAATAGAGATCAGATCAATGATTGATATTTCACCTGATTTTGAGATCAACTGTGTAGATTAAAGGGTTGTTATAATAATAAAATAGTCATTTTTTTTTAATGATTTTTAAAGTTCTTAAACTTGCGAGGATGTTTTGAGGCCCTAAACGACGTTTTTAAGAAACCAATTTTACAAAAATAGGGTGTACTATTGGTACACAATGTGTACAAAACTTAAATAAAATAACTTGGAGAGAGATTTCCAACGAGCTACTCTGGACACTAAACAAAGCTTGTATGAGAAAGTTACAATTGAAACAATTAAGGTAAAATTATGGAACCAATTTATTTCCATAGGGCATATATCCTTTCTTATAATCTCGTTTGGGGCACAAGAGCATCCTATGGAAACATTATGAACCATATAAGACAACCATGGAGCTAGATTTGGAATATGGGTATGTAAAAATGTGTAGGAAGAGAAATAAGACACCTATAGCATATAGGGATAAAATGAGAGAACAATATAAACTTCTTCGAACCATAAATTTCATCTCAAAGCTCATATTTGAGCAAACAAATAGTTGTTGGAAATATGTTGAGGAGGAGAATACATATATCTACACAGAATTTACTTAAAATTTTATCATAAAGTAATTAAGTAAATTTTGCAGTTGTAAGTGAGTGGAAATTGCAGCTTGTGAATGTTGTAACATTTCTCTCAAAACTCAGAATGAGGCATGAGTACAACCATTGGATAGTTTTTTAAGAGAGATTGTGTCTAAGGAATCATATTTTGACTTAGTGTATTGTGTTATTCATAAATTAAGATGAAGAGAAACCTATAATATAGTTAATGAAATGTTCTATAGTATGCATGTGCTAAAAATAATGATTACATACACATTTCTTGCAGAATTAGAGGTAAAAGAAAAAAAAATTGGTTCTTATATGAGGAATTGAGTTATGGAAGATGCCTAGGGATCTTACATCCATGAGGAGGAGGTTAGAGATCTGCATGTTATCATGGGAAATGTTGAGATAGAGTCTAATGGAAGGCGAGGTAGGCAAGAACCTATAAATATGAGAAGTTTTCATAGAGAAGTGTAGAACTATAGGAAAATAATGAAAGGATTATGAAAACTCATGAAGAGATAATTCATAGTTGTAATATGTTGCATAGAAAAGTTAACAAATACTCTAGCACCAAGAAAGAAACTAGTGTTATACAAGTGACAACATCTAGATCTCATAGCAAAAGGGATGATCATGGAAGTGATAGGAAGTCAAGAAGAATGAGAAAGTGCCATCATTCTCCAAAGAAACCCACTAGAAGAACTCATGCAAATTTAAGGCCAAGGAGCAGCCTAAGTGTGTCTCCTGTTAGGAGACATAGAATAAGGCTTGAGGTAGACATATTGAAAGGTGAACTCAAGAAAATTAATCCACCAACTTTAAATGGTCATCACATGAAAGGGGAAGAAGCTGAGATCTGGCTATTGAAAATGAAGAAATATTTATAGCTGCATTTACCCCTCAAGGGTAGAGGCTAGAATTGCAACTTGCCACTTGCAAGGGAAGGAAACCATGTGGTGAGATCAACTTAAGAAATCCAAGCACCTTTATGAGAAAATGATCTCTTGGAGGAAGTTCAAAGGATATTTCCAAGAGAAATATTTGTTTGAGCATTATTATGAAAGAAATATGAAAGATTTCTTTGAAATCAAGTTGGGAAGCTTGACAATGGATGAATATGAGAACAGGTTCTTTTTATTGTTGAAGTATGTTGACTTCATAAAGGATGAGAAGGTCAAATTCCAAAGGTTTTTGAGTGGGTTACACTCTTTTTATAGTGACAATATACAATATGATAACTTCAAGAATTTGGAGGAATCCATAAGGAGAGAAAAATATATTTATGAGTAGAGCAGAGGAAGGCTAGTTTTCCAAAAATATTGGAATGAAAATATGAAGGGTAAAAAGGATCAAAGGAAGAAAGGTTTTAGGACACCCCTTTTCAAGAAAAACTCCCAAGAAAATTAACAAGGTAAGTCAACCCAAAATGAGCACAAGATTGCAGATTCATTTGGGAAAAGGCCAGGAAAACAACCTGTACAATGTTGGAGATGTGAGGGAAATCACTTATATAGTGACTTCCCTCACAAAGGAGAAAGAATGAGGACTATCCACAACATTCAGGAGGTTGAAATAGTGGAAGACATGGGAGTAACATGCCAAGGATTTACACAACCTTGGACAACAAGCAAGCAAAATATCAATCCCCCATGATTTTAGTGGAATGTAAGATTGATAACCAGCCCTTGGAAATTTTAATTGATTTTGGAGCTAGCCAAGACATAGTTACATAACCTCTAACATTATTGAAATATTTCACTTGCAAATAATTAATCATAAGAAATATTGGTTAGTTCAATTAGCCATAGGGGCCAAGAAGAAAATCAATGAGATAGTTAAAGATTGTTTGATAGACATGAATGGACTAAAAAAAAAAAGGTAGATGTGAACATCATACCATAGGGGTTCATATGATTGTCTAATTGGCATGGATTGGCTGGAAAACACCATGCTTTCCTAGACTATTACAACACGACAATCACATGTCTTGATGAATAAGGGAAGTAATGTAAAGTTCAAGGAATTCCAAGAGTTGTAGCTATTAGATAAATTTCATCTACGTAGTTGAAAAATAGCTTCAAGAAGGGAAGTTAGGTTTTTGTAGCCCATATCAAAGAGGTGACCAAAGATAAAGTGGAAAGAATTGAATACCATCCAGTCTTGAGGGATTTTGAATATGTCTTTCGGGAAATACCAGGATTTACACCAAAGAGAGACATTGATTTCTCTATTGATTTAGTGCTAAGAGTTTCCCTAGTGTCCAAGACACCATATAGAATACGAACATTAGAATTGAAGTAGTTGCAGATGTAGCTTGCAGAGTTGTTAAGGAAGGGGTATGTATGCCCAAGTGTGTCACCTTGGGGTGCACCATTTATTTTTGTGAAGAAGAAAGATGGAAAATTAAGGCCGTGTATTGATTTTAGACAACTGAATAAGATCACCATAAAAAAAATATCCTTAGTGAAGGATTGATGATTTATTTGATCAGCTGAAAGGTGCAAGAATATTTTCCAAGATTGAATTGAGATCAGGTTATCATCAAGTGATGATAAAGGAAGAAGATATCAACAAGAAAATATTTTGAACATGATACGAGCATTATGAATTTATGATAGTGCCATTTGGACTATCAAATGCCCCAACTATTTTTACATTTCTGATGAATGTTCAAGGAATACCTGGAAAAGTTTGTAATTGTGTTCCTAGATGATATACTCATAGAATCTATGTAAGAAGAGGAAAATGAAAAACATTTAAGAATGGTGTTGCAAGTTTTAAGAGAGCATAAATTGTATGCTAAGCTAAGTAAGTGAATCTTTTATCAGAATAAGATTCACTACCTGGTGCATATTATTTCAATAGATGGGATATCAGTGGATCCTGAGAATATAGAGGCTATTAGAGGATGGCCAACGCTAATAAATATCACGGAGGTCAAATCATTCATGGGGATTGTCTATTATTATTGAATATTCATAAAATAATTCTCAAAGATTGCAATCCCAATCACTTCTTTGCAAAAGAAGGGAGTGAAATTTGAATGGACTTCCAAGAGTGAAGAAGCTTTTAAGTAGCTAAAAGACATTTTGACTAGTGTGCCAATATTGAAGATTGGAGATCTGGAGGAAGATTTTGTTGTGTGCATTAATGCATGCAAGGAACGTCTTGGTGAAGTTCTCACACAAAAATATCATGTGGTATGCTATGAGTCCAGAAAATTAAAAGAGCATGAAAGGAATTATGTTGCCCATGATCTAGAGCTAGCAACCATTATTCATGCATTAAAAATGTGGAGACATTACCTTATGGGGAGGAAATATGAGTTAAGAATAGACCACTGTGGTCTAAAAATTTTGTTTGGAAAACCCACGTTAAATTATAGATAAACTAGATGGTTTGAAATTTTGAGTGAATATGACTTTGAAATTAAGCATATAAAAAGGCAAGGAAAATCAATTGGTTGATGCACTTAGCAAGAGAGCTCATGAAATGCATATTGTTACGAAGAAAATCACTCTATGGCATGAGGTAAACCACAATATATGGAAATGACTTCATAAATCAACTCTAATCTGAAGTATACTATATAAACAAACATGCTAACAAGACAATATACAGAGCCTACCTCATCCAGACATTTGATGAAGCCCATTGTTGAGCACTTGACCCAAAGCTATATACCTGCAACTTGTCCTCAACAACCAATATACGCAAGCATATGATGATAATATATAAATTTAGCACATATAATAGCATAATCCATCAATATTCATAACAAATATGCAGATAGAATAACAATTCAAATATTTGCGAGAAATTAATTGGACAAGAAAATAGTATTTCTATTAAAATGTAATCAACAAAAGTGTATGAATGAAAAAATTCCGTGTCAGCACATTCAGAACCAAGAAACTAAGTCCCTTCTAGTTGGGCCTCCACCACTTCAATCCTCCACAAAAGGCAAGCTCATATAAGAGAGACAATGAGGTTCTCCATCAAATAGGGAAGAGCTTGGGGGCTGAACAATGTGTTCAGAATTAAAAGGACAAAGGGATGCAAAATAAATATGAAGTGAATAATTTCTCCAGAGTAACTTTTCTCTCAAAGTTGACTTCTTCTCCTCTCTTCCAAAGCTTGGATATGGCCCATTTATAGCCGTCAAATTGAACTGAAGGGATGAATCATGACATTTTTAGTATATGGAAGGTTAAGGATCATGGATCTCGTGATGTGACATCGAAACCCGACACCATTTTTAATTTTGGGCACAAAACCTGATGTACGCGGGTTGTAATGGTGCGACCTACATATACACATGTTGTATAGCTATTAGGATGCGTTTATGTGGAAAAATATGTTTTCTAGCTTTGGCAACTACAAAAAGGGACTTCAAGTCTTCATAGGGAAATGGAAAAGGCCTTCTGAGCAAGTTGCATGGGGTGAGACAAATCTTGCTATAACACATATTGCAGCCATTAGCATGTACATAACTGATCTGAAAGATAAAATTATTGTAGCAACAAATTTAGATCAACACTATTTGGAAATAAAAGAAACATTACAACAAGGAAATTTACAACATAAATTCAAATATTCTAAGTTGCAAAAGGATGGAATTCTCATCTACAAAGGAAAATAATATGTTCCAAATTCCAATGAGATATAAAATAAAGTGACGAGGGAAATGAACAATGTGCCATATGTTGGGTACCTATGATATATTCAATTGAAACTGTAACAATAGAATATTTTTGGCTTAGAATGAAGAAAGAAATGGGTAACTATATAGCTAGATGCCCATAATACCAGAAGGTGAAGACCGAACATAGACATCCAGTATGTTGTTACAACCATTTCCCATTCCAGAATGGAAGTGGGAAGTAGTTACAATGTATTTTATTACTAAAATACCCATAATAGTGAAGAAACATGATTCCATCATGGTGGTGATGGATAAATTAACTAAGGAAATAAATTTTATTCTTATGAAGACAACACAGAAGGAAACAATTATTGTAGAAATCTACATGAAGGAAGTTTCCAGAATACATGGAGTGCGTACAAAAATAGTTTTAGACAGAGACCCAAAGTTTACATCTAATTTATGGAAAGGTTTGTTTAAAGGCTTTGGGACAAATCTAAATCTCAGTACAACTTATCACCCATAGTCAGATGGGAAAATGGAAAGTACTAACATAATAATTGAATACATGCTCAAAATGTATGTGATGGACCAACAATCAAAATGGGAGGATTATATCCACTTAGTGGAATTTGATTACAATAATGGGTATCATGCCTTATTAAAAATGAGCCCATTTGAAGCATTTTATGACAGAGTAACACACCAGTGACTTGGCATAATATAGAAAAAATATTGGTTATTGGGTCAGATATGTTGAAGAAAATGAAAGAGCATATGACAAAGATCAAGCATAATTTAAAGGCATCCCAGGATAGAATTTTTTTTATGTAGACAAGAACATAGTTTTACAAGATTTGAAAGTGGGAGAACATGTGTTTTTAAAAGTAAAGGTGAAGATAAGTTCTCTAATATTAGGAAGTTTCCCAAAGTTGGCAACACGATATTATGTACCTTTTGAAATATTAGAAAAGATAGGGATAGTTGCATACATGTTATAATTACCTGCATCCAAGAGAGTGCATAATATATTTCATTTGTAATTATTATAGAGATATGTGCCTTACCATAACCGCATGATTGATTGGACTATGATCCGAGTGGAGCATGAAAGGGATTTTCGGATGGAAACAATACGCATCCTGTACAAGAAATTTAAAGTTCCCAGGAACAAAGTCATCGGGCTATTGGAGTTTCAATGGAATTACTATGGTCCTGAAGATGATACATGGGAGCATGAAGAAAACATTTGGGAATAAAACCCACAAATTCTTGACAATTTTTAAGAAAATAGAATATAAGGATGCAAGACTCTATTTTGAGCAGCTAGAGTTCAAGAATCACATCTCAAAGTCCTAGCCAACATATGCTAGGGGACCTAATAAAAGAATCATACAACCCAATGGAATGAGAGAAATGAAGGGGGTACATTCCTTGGGTTACTGGGTTGGGAGGAACAAGAGATTTTGGTTTGAATTGCTATTGGAATTGTAAAAATTGTAGAATTTTTATTTCTTATTATTATAATGTAAATTTGTGCATGTAAATTTGCATATTGTTTACCAAGGTTGATGCACAATTGTAGGGGATATGGAATGTATATTGATGTAGACCCCTACCTTAGCAGGGTCCGCTGACCTCTCGGTCTATGGATCTTCAATTCCCTTGAGCCGAAATGGCCCCTTTGGTTCCCCGCTGGAACCCTCAACACATATAACCACAAGTCCTTTTTAGAATTTATGCCTTTGTGAGCAAGGAATATATGCAAGCCTCCACTTCATGTGACCACCAGCGTGACCACAACCTCAACCCAAAAGGGTGCGTTGCATTTTGCGATATCAAGACTCCTGCTATAATGCACCCTGGCTTCCCCGATTCCTGAAAACCTGAAAAGGGATATTGGTCCACTAGCTCCTCCCTTGTGTGTCCATCATATGACCTCCAGTTACTTCCTAGGTCTTCACCTCCGAGCGCGTCGGGATTAAATGACTTGCGATTCTCGAGTTATAACCTTTCCCACACTTTCGACTTTCGAAAAACCGAAAATTGAAATGCCAAATTGATGGTTGTTGAGTCTCCATTTTGAAACTTCTAATTCCCTATATTACCTTCTATCTGAGCCTATTTTACCTATTCCATATGTATCTAATTGATTTTTTCCTCCATAATACACTCGATGACCTTGTTCATGTGCATAAGAGGTAACTTATGATTAAAGCATGATTTGTTTAGTTTTATTGAGTTAATTCGATTAAATGATTGATTATGTATGATACTAATCACTTTGAATCTTAAGCAGCATGATCCGGTACCCAATCTATTTCGGTACCAAGGCTCCACCTATTCCGGTACCAGCTTGTGCTAATCTGGTACTAGAAATAATTCAAAATTTTGGAAAGCTTCTAGAGAAAAATAGGGCATATGGGTTTTGTCTAGAATGATGTTTTCATGAGGCAAAGTAAGTCAGAATTCACCCAGATTGCACGTGTGGAACTCCAGCTCAGGGGGAATGATTCTGCCAAAATTATAAAAAAAACTCAAACTGCCAACTTGCGCCTCGATGTTTGTGCATATGGTATTAGATATAGAAATTCTAAAACATGGGTTTTGTCCAGAATATGATAAATTGAGTAAAGAATGAGATGGTTTTCAAAATTAGAATTGGTTTGGGAGATATGGGTGGGGGAATAACTCGAATCTGCCCAAATTGTTAAAAAACAGATTTTTGGGATTTATCCTAAAATTGTAAAAATTGTTTTCTTAGTTTGGGGATTCAGTTTCATCCATTCCTCCATGGATTTTATGTATAAATAAGACCTCATAGGTCTGAGTAGAATATGAATTATCATGATGTAAGAATGGTTCTTAAAGGAGAATTGTTATGATGTAGAATGGATTTATGAAAAGACTCTTTTTGTAAACCTACTTGTTGGAG
>JASDQU010241900.1:108577-121728 GCA_032191745.1 Picea mariana | reverse complement strand
CATTTCATGTATTTGTTATTTTGATTTCATGATATTTTGTTTGACTTCACTATTCGAATTTGTTGCAAAGTGTGGTAATGAAGGAACAGTTGGATCTCCATATTTCACCATACATGAGCTTTAATGATGCATCCCACTTGTTAGTTTAGATGCTCCAAGAGATAGATCTTAAGTTCATTTTTTCATTTCATGAGCCTTTAATGAACAGATTTGTCACCTAAGAAAGAAGCTTTTGATTCATTGTTTGCTTGAGAAATTTTGTTATCAGTTTTCTCTTCTAAGTTTGGAGTTGTATTGTTGAAGTGTACCCATATTTGATTGCTAAGAGTAGTAGCTACAGATAACTAATTCAAAGTCTATATTTCCACTTCATGAGCTTGTAAATGGACAAGGCATTTTCTGAGAAAAATCTTTTGAGTGCATGATTGCAAGTTTTGTTTTCTAATTTATGAATTGTGTGAAGAGTGTTATCCTTGAAAACAAAGTATTTTGTTATTGTTGATTTTCTTATCTAAGATATACTAAACAGACATAGGAACCTATCTGTTATTGGCACATATAGTGCATCAAATCTTTTGATTACAAATCCTGGTTGATAATTTATGTTTGTTAATATATTATGCAAATAATTTCACCAACAATGGTCCTCGTCTCTTGTGATCTGATGCTCTAGATTCTTCCTCGCGAATCAAGATTTCGTGACTTATGAAATCCAATCTACAAATTTCTTCGCACCTCCAACTCCCGAAATGTTGAAATTCAAGGCACCAAATCAATGACCCTTGTTCCCTTAGATCTACAACTGCTATCCTTCTTGAGATTTCTAATGTTGAAGGGGGTATGGCCTTTAACCTTCCTATAACTCCTTCAGATCCAACGACCTACGAAATTTTGGTAATTCTCCCTCTGAGAATTTCAATCGTTCATTCAGGCTCTTGATGCTTCCTCGCCAAAAAACTCAGCATCTTTCCCTCATGAGTTTGAATTCTGCAGCAACCTCAAGGATTATAAGGAAGTCTTGTG
The DNA here is from genome assembly GCA_032191745.1 of Picea mariana. Classification (NCBI taxonomy): domain Eukaryota; kingdom Viridiplantae; phylum Streptophyta; class Pinopsida; order Pinales; family Pinaceae; genus Picea; species Picea mariana. Next base: position 120,705 of record JASDQU010241900.1, on the reverse strand, counting down.
TGCACTCCTTGCAACATTCACAATAACCTCTGATTATTTGAACAACCTCAAACTCTACGCACTCCTTCTGACATAATTCTTCAACCACTCCCTTGGGTTGGAAAACTATAAGACTTCAACCTGGCCTGCACACACCTTGCACGGATATTTGATATTATTGTGCTTCTGTTGGTATAAAAACAATTCTATCTCTCCTGGTCTTTTTTGAGGTAAAACTTAGAGTCTTGTCAACACACTCCTTGCATACTTTCACTGCATTCATTGCAGGAATTCTCAATATTAGTAGAAATTGAAACTTATACTTCCCCTCTCATAGTCTTCATACATTCAACATGAAATCATACACATAAGCATTGAAACAAATTCATGACAGAGCATATAAGAAAACTGTAAACATACCATTCAAGAGATGCAAACAGTATCCATAAAAACACCATGAAATTGGATCAAGACCTTCTTTATATTAATTCAAGTTCTTCTATACATGGATTCAATAGCAACAACTATCTGCTCAATCTCTATTCTCATATGCTCTCTTTTCTCTCTTCGCTTCTACTCTTACAATGAGAATAAATAATATTACAATTTAATACATACAAGGGAGATTTCTAGAGTTTTCCCTCCTACACTCTAAGCTATCTTATCGAAATTAAAGACTATAACTACTTTAAATTTAATGCAATAAATTCCTCCAACCGACAGATGAGAGTGAACGCTCAAGATCTGCGTTACAATCCCCAAAACATTTAAGAACAATTACATCTCTTCATATATTTCATTAATGTTTCATCTTTTGAATTCCAAAATGTCTTCAGAATGCGCACTGGTGCGTATCGAATTGTCCTCCACTTGCGATGATCCTGCATCATACTCCTATGGTTGAAAAATTCATGGACTCCTATCCATGAGATTCTGCACTATCTGTCCATGTTTCTGGATATCTTCTTCACTTTCGGAACTGACATCTTCAACTGACTGTCCCTTCCACTTTATCAAGTATTCAAAATATGTCTTTCTCTGGGTCTTCTTGCCAACTCTTTGATAACTGGTCTTTTCCATCTGCGACTTTTCAGCTATAGTCATTTGTTTAACTTACTAAATTTCCTTCTGATTCTCTGCCCCATTTGTTTCATCCACTTTGTATGGGTATATATCTTCTATGTTGAATATGGGTGATATGCCCACAACATCTGGAAATTCTATATCATAAGCATTTGCCTCAAATTTCTGTAAAATCTTACACGACCCTATTTTTTTCATCTTCAGTTTATTATATGTTCCCCTTGGGAACCTTTCTTTCTAGAGGTGTGCTAAAACCAAATATCCCAATTCGAATTGAAGCTCTCTCTTGTGTTGATCTTCTCTCCACTTGTATTCTTGGTTTGAACTTTGCAACCTCTCTTTAATCTTATTGTGGAGCTCCTGCATCTCTGCTGCAAAATCTTCTGCTCTAGCACTCCTGAATTCATTTTTCTCTAAGTATATCAACTTAGATACTCCCCTTGGCTGCATTCCATACATTATATAGAATGGGCTTTGTCCTGTGCTCCTCTTAGGTGAGTCATTATATGCAAATTTCGCTTGGGGAAGAATCTGATCCCACTCATTATGATGTTTAGCTATTAAACTCCTCAATAAGTGTCCCAAAATTCGATTTACTACCTCAGTCTGCCCATCCATATGAGGGTGATATGTTGAGATAAAAGATAAATCTGTCCCCAGATTCTTCCATAGTGTCCTCCAGAAATGACCAACAAATTTGGTATCTCTGTCTAAAACAATACTCTTGGGTAAACCATGAAGTCGAACAACTTCTTTGAAAAACAAGTTTGCAATATGTGTTGTATCACTATTTTTCTGACATGGAATAAAATGTGCCATCTTTTAGAATCTATTGACTACCACGAATATGGAATCACATCGTCTCTGTGTCCTCGATAGTCCTAACACAAAATCCATGCTTACCATGTCCCATGGCCTCTCTGGTATTGGCAATGGTCTATATAACCCTGTATTATGTCTTTTCCCCTTTGCATGCTGGCAAATTCTACATCTATTGACAAATTTATCGGCATCTATCCTCATCCCTGGCCAATAATACTAATTGTTCAGTTGTGAAAATGTTTTATCATGGCCAAAATGTCCATCCAATTCTCCACTATGCTTTTCCTTCAAAAGTTTTTCCCTCATAGAACTCTTTGGGATACACAACTGATTTCCTTTGAATAACAGTCCATCTTGAATTAAATACTCAATCCATTGGCTTTTGTACCTTAAAACAATATTCTCACATGCTTCATAAGCATCCTTGAAATCTGAATCATCTCTATACATATCCTTAAGGCTATCAAAACATAAGGTCTTCACAAGAAACTCCTGCAGAATCAAAAAATTCCTGCTCAATGCATCAACAACCTTGTTAGTAGTTCCATAAATATGATTTATAACAAAAGTAAAGTTCTCCATAAATTCAACCCATTTTACATGTTTCTGGTACAATTTCTCCTGTCTGGTTATAGATTGTAAAGCATCATTGTTGCTATACAAAATGAACTCTTTTGGAACTAGGTAGTGCCTCCATTTCTCCAGTGCTTGTATGAATGCATAAAACTCCTTGTCATACGTGGAATAATTATTTTTGGCATCATTCAGCTTCTCACTAAAGTATGCAACCGACCTATTGTCTTGACTTAAGACTGTTCCAATCACAAATCCACTTGTGTCACATCTCACTTGAAATGTTTTACTGAAATCTGGAAGAACCAGAACTGGTTGTCCAATTATCTTCTCCTTCAATAACTTGAAATTTTTCTCCGCTTCCTCTTTCCAATGAAAATATTTATGTCTTTTCTTGACTGTGTCCATCATTGATGTAGAAATTCCACTAAAATTTCTGATGAACTTTCTGTAAAAATTGGCTAGTCCATGGAAGCTTATAACTTCAAAGATATTCCTTAGCGATGGCCATTCTTTGATTGCTCTTACCTTTTCAGGATCCATCTTCAACTCATTCGAAGAGATCAAAAAACCCAAATAAATGAGTTTTGTCTTCATGAAAGATGACTTCTTCAGATTTATTAGAAACTTCTCTTGCTGCAACCTCCTCATCACTAAAGCTAAGTGTCTCAACTGTTCTTCCTCAGTATTACTGAAGATCAATATATCGTCAAGATACACAATTACAAATTTTCAAATGAAATATTTCAAGACTTCGTTCATCAATTTCATAAAGGAACTTGATGCATTTGTCAAACCAAACGGCATGGCAATCCATTCATATAGTCCTTCATTCATCTTGAATATTGTCTTCCATTCATTACCTTCCCTCATCCTAATATGGTGATATCCACTTTTCAAATCAATTTTTGAAAAACATTTTTCCCCACTCAAGCAATCCATCAAGTCATCCCTTCTGGGTAAAGGAAATCTGTACCTGATGGTGATTTTATTTATATCCCTCGAGTCTGTACACATTCTCCATCCACCATCCTTCTTTGGACTTAACACTGTTGGTACAACACATGGACTCAAGATTTCCCTAATCAACCCTTTGTCCATCAAATCTTGGACTTGCTTCTTGACCTCTTCATTCTCTTGCGGCGTCAGTCTGTATGCTTCTTTGTTTGGTAAAATTGCTCCTGGTATAAGGTCAATATGATGGATTATATTTTTGATGGGCGACAATGAAAAAGGTAATCGTCCACCACTATATCAACGAAATTCTCCAGCAGTTCCTGAATCTCCTCAGGTAGATCATCTATTGAGGTACTGGTCAAAATGACTCTAGGTTTTCTTATCACAACAAACTACATTTCTTCATCCTTCTTGACTTCATCCAAAAGTTCCTTCCCACTCATGAGAAGTATAGTATCACTTGTTTCTTCTTTCACTTTCTTATCTTCAATCGAAAGTAACATATGTGTCCTACCATTCTTTTCCAAGGTATAGGTGTTCTTTCTTCCTTCATGAATAACATTTCTATCATATTTCCATGATCTCCCCAACAAAATATGACAAACATCCATGGGAATAACCTCACATAAAATCTCATCTCTGTATCCCCCTATCTTAAATTCAACTAAACATTGTTTAGTGATTGTTACTTGATGTCCCTTTTGCAACCACAAAACTTTACATGGGCTCGGATGTGCAACGGTCTCCAATTCCAGCTTTTCCACCATCTCTATGGATACTAGATTATCCATGCTTCCATTATCAACTATCACCTTGCATACCCTATCCTTGGTCTTGCAAGAAGTCCTAAATAAACTTTTCCTTTGGACTGGATTTTCTACCTCTTTCTCTGGGTTCAAGAGAATTTTCCCCATCATTAAGGATCTCCTACCTTCTGCATTTTCTACCTCAACATTTCACCTTTGTGCTTTTGAAATGTGAGCTTCTCCTCCTCCATATCTTTTTCTATTGGGACATTCAAAATATTTGTGTCCTATCTTTCCACAAACAAAACACTTTGTTTCACCTCCTCTGCCTCTTCCTCTTCCTCTTGCTCGAGGAAAAGTGTTCCTATCACCATATTGTCTCCCTTGAGAACTTCCTCCCCTTTCTGGGTGATTATGAGGCTTCTTTTCTTCATCTCTAGGCTTCTATACTCTGTCCTGGGCAACTGTTTTGCCTCTACTTTGACTTCTACCCCTGCCCTTCTGACCTTGCTTTCGGGCCAATTTCACTACTCATTTGAAGCAATCTAATAAGCATCTTCTACATTCCTGATTGTCACCATGCTCATCTCATCCTGAATTTCATATCTCAGGCCATTCATGTATCTAGTGAATTTTTCATCATCACTCTTGTGATGACCAACTCTGATGTTTAATTTGTAAAAAACCTCTATATATTCCTTCACTGTCATCCCCTTCTATCTCAAATTCTACATTCTTCGAAATAGATTGATTTGGTAATCTCTGGGAATGAATTTGGCTTTTATCTTGGCGACCATCCTGTCCCAACTTTTGATTCTTTGTTTTCCCTTATAATGTCTGTCAGCCTGCAGTTCATCCCACCACAGTGATGCATGTCCTTTCAGTCTAGTGAATACGTGCTTAACCTTCTTATCTTCCTCCATGTCTTCATAATCAAAATATTTATCCAGATCTCAAAACCAATCTGGAAACTCCTCAACGTCTAAGTTTCCTTCATACATTGGGATGTCCATTTTTGCTCTGGAACCTATCCTTGCAACAAATTTGAATAGACATTCTTCTACAACATCCTCGACTAACATCTCCAGTATCAGAAGCTTGTATTTGTGCTATCTCCATAGCATCCAATCGAGCATGAAGTTCCTTCATCTCCCTTTCCACGGCTGGATCGAGCATGGGTCTCTATTGACGTCTTCTTGGCGACATTGTTTCAATCTGTCCACGAAGATTCAATCACAACTGTTCTTTTTCTTCCCTCTATAGAAAACAAAAGTTGTTATCTTTGATACCACCTGACACAGACCCCTACCTTAGCAGGGTCCACTGACCTCCCGGTCTATGGATCTTCAATTCCCTTGAGCCGAAATGGCCCCTTTGGTTCCCCACTGGAACCCTCAACACATATAACCACATGTCCTTTTTAGAAGTTACACCTACATGAGCAAGATCTAGACGCAAGACTCCACTCCACGTGACCACCAACGTGACCACAACCTCATCCCAAAAGGGTGCGTCATGTTTCATGATATCAAGACTCCTACTACAATACACCCCAGCTTCCCCGATTCCTGAAAACCCAAAAAGGGCTATCGGTCCACTAGCTCCTCCCTTGTGTGTCCATCATATGACCTCCAGTTACGTCCTAGGGCTTCACCTCCGAGCGCATCGAGATTTCACGACTCATGATTCTCGAGTTATAACCTTTCCCACACTTTCAACTTTCGAAAAGCTGAAAATTGAAATTCCAAATCGACGGTCCTCATCTCCCGTGATTTGAAGCTGTAGATTCTTCCTCGCCAATCGGGATTTCACGACTTATGACCTCCAATCTAAAACTTGCTTCGCACCTCCAACTCTCAAAATGCTGAAATTCAAGGCACCAAATCAACGAACCTCATTCCCTCAAATCTACGACCACTATCCTTCCTGAGATTTATGATGTTGAAGGGATCTAGTCTTTAACATTCCTACAACTCCGTCAGATCCAATGACATTCGATAATTATCCCTTCGAGAATTTCAACCATCCATTCAGGCTCTTGATGCTTCCTCGCCAAACAACTCAGTGTCTTTCACTCCTGAGTTTAACTTCTGTAGCAACCTCAAGGATTATAAGGAAGTCTTGCATGCACTCCTTGCAACATTCACAATAACCTTTGATTATTTGAACAACCTCAAAATCTACGCACTCCTTGCGACAAAATTCTTCAACCACTCCCTTGGGTTGGAAAAGTCTAAGACTTCAACCTGGCCTGTGCACACCTTGCACAAATATGTGTTATTCTTGCACTTCTGTTGGTATAAGAACAACTCTATCTCTCCTGAGATTTTCTGAAGTAAATCTCAGAGTCTTGTAAATGCACTCCTTGCAGACTGTCACTACACTCATTCTAGGAATTCTCAGGACGAGTAGAAATTGAAACTTGTACTTCCCCTCTCACAGACTTCATACATTCAACATAAAATCATACACATAAGCATTGAAACAAATGCATAACAGAGCATATAAGAAAACTATAAACATACCATTCAAGAGATGCAAACAGTAACCATAACAACACCATGAAATTGGATCAAAGCCTTCTTTATATTAATTCAAGTGCTTCTGTACATGGATTCAATAGCAACAACTATCTACTCAATCTTTGTTCTCTTATGCTCTCTTTTCTCTCTTCGCTTCTACTCTTACAATGAGAATAACTAATCTTACAATACAATACAATACATACAAGGGAGCTTTCTAGTGTTTTTCCTCCTACACTCTAAGCTAGCTTATCAAAATTAAAGACTACAACTACTTTACATTTAATACAATAAATGCCTCCAACTGACAGATGAGAGTGAATGCTCAAGATATGCGTTACAATCCCCAAAAAATTTAAGAACAATTACATCTCTTCAGATATTTCATTAACGTTTCATCTTTTGAATTCCAAAATTTCTTCAAAATGCGTGCTGGTGGGTATCTAGCTGTCCTCCACTTGCACTTTCTTGCGATGCTCCTGCATCATATATCCCTACTATAATCACCATTTTAATTAATGTTTAATGTAGATATAATGTGTGGCCATGAACAAACGATGTATATCTGAATTGTATTTCTGAATTTTAATAATAAAATGTGATCCCAACTACTGGGGAACATGGACAAAGATGGGGGATGATTAATACTGAAGAGAAAGGAGGGTCTAACAAAATGTTTAAGAGGGGTCAAATGGGGTATTATTACCCATTTCTATTAATTCAACCCACTTCCTAAAATTAATATTGGTATATGAACCTTCTAATTTTTTTGATGAGTGTTCCCAAAGCCAATCATTGAATACATGTAACATGGTGGGTGTGAGAAGTCAAATATCATAGTTATTGGGAGCATGGGGGTTGAGTACAATAAGTTTGGGAAGAGTGTAATTCAAGAAAGTAAGCCAAAGAGAGGAAATATGTATGGGGAGTTACAATAGTTTTAGATAGTCAATGCATTTGATGAAAAACAAGTAGAGAGCAAAAAAGAAGAGCTAGGAACTAGAGAAACCATAGATGACAATATATAGAGTGTATTTGGAGAAAAATAATAAAGATATAGGTTTTCATGCCTAAAGAGTGAACTCTTGTGTGATTTGCACTATAACAACAAGTGATTGTTGTTGTTTTTCTTGGTATTTTTCCTAACAGTGAGCTCCCTTGAGTTTCCCAATAGAGACATTCCTGGTTACGTGTTCCAAAGAGACCTTGATAAATGAATGGGATGTTAGATGGAACGAGAGAAGTGAAGGGGTACATTCGTTGGGTTGGAAAGGTTGAGAGGAAGAGATTTGGTGGAAAATTGGGATAGTTGTAGGAGAATACCAGTGGGTTGTGGAATTTATGAGCTATGAGTGGACAGTGAGAGACCACCCTCTTTTGTGGATTTCTATCCCCAACGTGGGGGTGACTTGCTATTGATATTTGGAGAAACAATTCTATGGTTGGGTGGAACAATTGTCCCAAGCATCTGGTTGCACAACGTTTTTTAAAATATAAGTGTTTTATCTTGTTTTTGTGTTGCATTATGAGTTTAATTATTGTGTATTAACTATGTGTTTGAGAAAAATTTGTATGTTGTCGTGTCGACTTATTTAAAATGCATTCTTGTCATTTTTAGCATGTTGTAGATGAATTTAATTATGATATCAAATAATAGTTAAATCTGTGTGTAATTCGTAGCTAGTAAGCTACAATAATTTAGTTAGTATATATATATATATATATATTTATGTATTTTTTGTGAAGCAATGATCCTCAATTTAGTTGGGGGTCATTAAACCAAAGGAAATGTAATGTTTCATATGATTGGATCCTAGGGATTACAAAAAATAATACTGTGGAAGCATATGCTCTTTATGCATGGTTAAAATTGGACAAATATCACAACATCTCTGACCTCTTAGTATTTAGTGACTCAATGTTAAATGTCAAGGTAGTTTTTAAAATAAGCTACATGAAAAACAACCTCTTGAGTGGTATCCTACACCCAATTTCCTCTCTACTTGGGAATTTCAAAGAAATTAACCTCTTCCATATTAAAATAGGCCTAAACCCCCTTGTTGATCAATGGGATACAATGGGTTCTAGGATGAAACAAGGTGAATTTAATTTAAATGGAGAAAGGGGGGTCCCCCTGTAACACCCTGTTTCCCCCAGTCTATAAAAATAACTATATTGGCTAAGAACTATGGAAAACTCAAAGATGTGAATGTTTGACTTGATGGACCTTTGTATAAAAGGTCAATGAATGTAAATTATGTTATGAATATGTGTTGCATGACTGTTGGGAGAGGGATGTGCTAAAAATATACCACAATGGCTAATGAGAGGTGGTGGAAGGGACCTGGAATGGTTGCGTTAACTTCCACTGAGCCAGTACTGTACTGGTTTATACTTGCTCACAAACCAAAGCAGCTCTTTGATCCTGGAATGGATTTCCCATCAGATTGGTAGGTGGGGAGACTCCTCATGAGTTAATGAGGGGATGGGGGTGAACTGCCCATCCATAACAGCCCTTAGACCTAACCATGAATGGTGGAATTCATGCCACACGCAACCTTGTAGACATAAATTGGCAAGAAAGGAAATGTGGTAAGGCGAAGAGAAGTGCGCATGACGAGGATCACGAAATAGAATGGGGAAACCCTAGAAATGCAGGGAGTTTTGAATATCAGGAGAAGGAGAGTAACCTTCATCCTGGATTTTTTTCCTGTATCAGGAGAAGGAGCGTAACCTTCGTCCTTGATTTTTTGTCGAGATGGAAATAGGAGACTGAACCTCAAAGCATCGTGGTCTAGCTCGGTGGTGGCTAGTGGTAAATCCGTTTGGAGTCATTGAGCCTACGGTTGGGTGGAAATGAGCACCCCTCTCAACAATTGCATCACACATGGTAGATTTGATAAGTGTTCTATACCTTGTATTTCAAACTAAGTATCATGAATGCATGCTTGTATTTGTATGCCCATAATAATTCCTGTGTAGAATGATTTCCTAGTGTTTTAAACTAGAGATAATGGATTCATGTGTATGTTTATATGTCATCGTTGGTTTCTGTATAAATGGTTAAGTCTGGAAACCTTATGAAAGGAAGGATAGTTCTCTAAGGTCTCGAAGCCATGGGAGCTTGAAGCCCCGAGAAGTTGAATTTCATGATTCAAGCTCAGAAGGGATAGCGAGCCCAATTATAGAAAGAGGGAACACCCTATCATTTGGTAAACGAATAGTCGAAATTCTTTTGGGAATAACCCAGATATGTCAAAATCGATGGATCTAGAGAAGGAGTGCAGGCATTAAAACCTCGCCCCTTTCAGCCTTTGCAAGTAGCGATGGGACCCAGGACCGTAGATCCAAGGATCTGACGGAGCCCTAATGACCGTCGATCTTAGCCTTTGTATGGGCAGGAGAGTAGCATTTCACTGACTCGCAACTTGGAGTAGTCAAGGGTAGGACTGCATGAACTCACGATTTGTGATATCGCGACGTAATCGTGGCCATTAGATCCAGGGCACGGGAGGACCATTGGATCAAAACTTTCGTAGTTATCGCCTATCGGGGGTTCAAAAATTGAGGGAGTTTCTTTTCAATTGTGGAAGTCATGAAGAGCTAAACGCCGAGGGTTCATGCAAGCACGTGACCCATCCTTAAGTGGGGACCGCATGGTTGACAGGTGGTGTAACAAAAAGCACCCAGAAGAAGGTGGGAACAGGTGATAGATGATGGACACATGTCGCCTCGGAAGGATTCAAGCCATTGTTAACTTATCGTATCTCGGGAACTCGCGAAGGAGGAGCATGAGGGCTCAACACTCCAACCCGCGAAGTCGCGAGATGTGAGTAGTGCTAGTATTTAGCCTAGGAAGTGGGTAACTGGTGGTGGACATGTGTCACACTAGCGAAGAGTCAACCCACTGTTGACTTATCGTGGCTCAGGTTTTCACAGAATGAAGAAGCTACACCTTGATCACTAAGGCTGTGAAATTCTGAGAGTTGAGGTCTCATGCGACGGGTAGTGGCGACACAGATCGTGAGCATAGTATAGCGGGGTTGAAAAGTGGTGTGTGTGCGTCGCTTTGGTAGACTCCATGCGACATTGACTTCTCGAGTCTCGAGGATTCGCGAAAGAGGAGCACGAGAACTCAACACCTCAACTGGTGAGGTTGCGAGTAGTGCTAGTGTTTGGCCTAGCCCACGGTTACAGGTAGTAGGCATTAGTGAGGAGGGAGCCATACCCGCATAACATCTCAGGTATCGGTGTTTGAAGAAAGGGGAGCCGAGGGTCTTGATTCCTGACTCATGAGTTGCAAAAGGTGCTTGCGCTAAGGCCAGCTTGTGGTCATTTGGGGAAGTTTAAGGAAGGAGAGGGTCTACGAAAGGCCCCATATAAGTCTCGAGGATTCTGTTCCTTTAAGGAAAAGACGAAAAATCTAAGTTGTTGTAGTGGGTGCATGACAAATTGGTATCAGAGCATGGTTAAAACACTTGGCCTACTTGGGCTCACAAACGAGTTGCACAAAAACTCCATTTGAAGTACTCTTAAAAGGAGTAACCCTCTATCTTAACCCCTCTAGCAAAAGCCGCAGTTAAGAATGAAAATTCCTACTATGTGTGCGTTTGAAAAATATGAATTATGCATTGATTGTGAATGAATATAATGTTGACTAACAATAAGCATTTTTCTTGCACAACAAGTAGACGATCAACCGCAGGAAACTGTAGACGCATCGAATGGTGATGCACCAAGAAGTGGGGGATGGCTCCCACAACAGAGATGAAGTGTCCGATGAAAGGAGAGTGGTAGAGACCCCCCCCGATCTAGCTGAGACTGTGAGATGCCTCATGGTCGAACTACAGAGATGCAAGGATGACAATGAGAAGTTGATAAAAGAGCAAGAGAAGCAGACATAAATTAGTGCAGTCTTGTTGCAGAGTTTATTCGACATACAAAGACAATTACAACATGAACTTGACACCAGTCACGTGGATCGACGATAGAAAAAGAAAAGTTGAAGTCCACCTGGGATATGGAAACATGGTCTTTCAAGTGGCCAAACTGGGAAGAGAACCTCAAGAAAGGTCCACCCCAGAGATAAGGAACAATCGTCAAATGATTCCTATGGAAAGGAATGATCCAGGTGGATATCGATGGCCACCCACCTTTTCCAAATGGCTCAAAACAGTTTTCTGGCCTTTTTGGGAATTTACTATTTTTAGTAGGTTTTAACTTCTGAGGCCATTTTGAGGGTCCAAAGGCATAATTGGGCCCCCAAAATGAATCTCCTCGACAATACCTTTCCAAAGAGCTATCACACGCCTAAAACAGAGATTGTATGCTAAAGTTACGACCCCGGGAAGTTGATGCACCAACTTACCCAAACGGGGCCCACATGACTTTTGGCGCTTCATCTCCTAGGGTTAGGTTTTTGGATGTCTATGAATTTTGGCATTCG
>JASDQU010241900.1:79088-89618 GCA_032191745.1 Picea mariana | reverse complement strand
TAATATATTTATAATATATTTTTTTAAGCATAGCATAATAATAATAATGGATAAGTTATTCTCAATATACTTTTTTTTAGCATAGTTGTTAATAATGTTTAATAATGTGTAGTTGAAAGGAAAGGAAAACCAACTTCTAGAGATTAAACACCATTCCCTATACACAAAGGTTTTACATTTATTGGATTTGAACATGGATTGTTTGCACGAAAGTGTCCCATCCTATCCAACCACAATGAAAAAATATGGCTGGCTATTTCTATGATATTCTGGAACATAGGAAGCAAGCAATCGTAGTAAGTAGATTGGACCCTATAGATTTGGTTAGGGAAAAGTAAACTAATTAAGGCCTCATTTGATGCAAAGAAAAATGGCTCTATATTCCAAGAAGGAGGGTCGGGATAGAAAGAGTGAAATCCGCCTCATTGCTCACCAAGCATGTGGTGCACTTACAAATGGTACTTTCAAACTATACAACCTATCCCCATACTACTATTCACAGGTATACACACCATACCATCCAGTCTTAACTACCCATGACATATCTTAACTACTCATGACATAAAGATATAGGAAGGAAGAAATAGAGATCTAAAGAATATGGGCTTGTTAAAGGGGGTAAAGGTGGTAGTAGGATCCTTGCAGAACAGAGGGGGTACCGCTGCCGGGGGATTTTCCTGAGGGGCTATAAGGCTGTAGTAAGACCCTGCACACCAATGTTTTGAGGAAATTGGGAGTGTAGTAAGTCTAGAGACCTCAACGAGGGAAGGGAGGCCTAACTTCAATTTGTTTTGATTGGCCGGAAGGAGCATCCTTTGTTTCTATCTGATTACCCAGCTCCTTCATTTCTCTCGCATGGGAAGATCCAACTCCAGGCTAGCCTACACCCCCAGGCAAGAACCAATCCTGCATTAATGAAGGAAGGAAGTACCCATGGACCTGCTGCAACAAGACTTGCAAAACTGGCCACAACTGAATAAACTGGAAAATCTGCCACGACGGAATAACCTGACCCAAAGTAGCAGATCCAAAAAAAATAGTTTCACCACCGTCTAACTAACCTGCATCTCTTCCAGATTGAGACCTTGCAATATATTTTCGTGAATGAGATCGAGACCTACAGTTGAGATTACACCCACAGTTACATTTTATTAAATGGACATTTTATTAAATGGATATGTGTTAACCATTTAATTCACCACCACCCACAATGGTACAAATGTTATTAGGAGTACAACAATTTCTCTCCTTATGGTGTTTCAACATCACTTTGTTAAAGCACACCAAGTAATAAGATTTCATCATATTCATGTTCACTTAATGTCATGTTTTATCAATCATACATACATATTTGATTGTGCTTCATTGCCGCGGGGTTAGAGGATATCAAGTAATAGGATTTATTCATATTCCTATTCATTTGATATCATGCTTTATCAACCATCAATARATGTTTGATTTTTATTGGTGACAATTTTCAATAAATAATCACCTTTTCTTGGATTTCATGAATGATTGTCACAACTAATTTGGTGTTGTTATTGATTTTTTATAAATTGTTCTTCTTTTGAGTCTATGAATGTAATAGGTTTTACCATATATTTCCTTGGAAATATAAGTGTATGTATTCTAGATTTTCCTAAAAATGAGGGTATTATACTATTTTACAATTGTAAGTTTTACTTTTTTACTTTAAGTGTTACTTTAATTTTTTCTTTTAAATTTCTATTTCATTCCCTTTTTATCTTTAAGTGTTACTTTAATTTTTTCTTTTAAATTTCTATTTCATTCCCTTTTTTTCTTTATTTTCAATCACACTTATTTTGAAGAGATTTTTAAAAGTGTTTTCTTTTGGTTTTGTGTTCTTGTTTTTCTTTTGATTTCATGAATGATGTTGGTCTTGCCATATATGTTTTTGGAAATGTGGGTGGTAATATACATATACTTGTCTATTTTTTCAAAATTATTTTTCGATATTTTCTTTTTAATTTTTGTTTAATTCTATATTTTTTTAATTTACATTTATTTTGAAAATATTTTTATTTTTTTCTAATTCTTTATTTTACTATGTCTCCTCTTCATCATAACAAATTAGATATTAACTTCATAATGCACATTCTTGCAACCTTTTATATTTTCTTATTTTTCTTATTTTCCATATGTACTTGAGGTATGATGTTATTTATCAACATCTTTTTTTCCTTCTTTAATTCTCTAATACGTTTATTATTTGACTTCAATATTTAAGGTTTCCTGAACATTGTTACATATTTCTTTTTTGTTTTCCTAATCATCTCTTATCTTCAATTTGACAAATGATGTTTCTTTTCTTTCAAAATCTTAACCTCTTTAGGGTAGGTCTAATTATAGTTTTGTGATATCTAAATTTCTTTAATCTTTATTGCAAGTTCTCTCTTGAATTCTTTTTTCACTTTCTTGAATTTGATTTTTGGGTATGTTTTCTTGACATTTTTTTTTGGATTTTTTTAATCTTTGTTTAAGGAGATTTTTTCAAATTCTTCATACGTGATTTTTCTCTTATATCACTATCAAAGACTATCCCACCAAATAATTTTTTATCCATTTATTTGAGGAGAATTTTTCAAATTCTTTATAAGTGACCTTTTCTCTTGTATCACTATTAAGCTTATACCACCAATTAAAAGCTTTGCTATCAAAATATAGACTTATTGTAAATATACTATTCTAACTTTACCTTATAATATGTACACATTTGCTAGGATCAATCCCATCTTTATCTCCACAAAATGTACTATTACCATAAGTTGTTTAAAAAATGGAGCCTTGAAATCTAGATTCATCCTACAACTGACATAACTTACTCTTTAATGTAGATATAAAGATAAAAAACTAAAATCTTAAGAGGAAAATGAAGGGAATCACTAAAAACAAGAAATGGATTAGGCAATGTTAGCATGGGGACAGACCTAGGGTTCAACGCTACAACAACGCACCAACAAAACCCTAACTACCGACCCTTCTAGCAACACCTGCAAAGCAGATGAAGTCTCACCCGAGGTAGAGGCAGGGGTGATTGCGGGACTCAGGTGTTTGCAACCTTAGCTGGGATCTAGATCTGTGATTACGCACTTAACAAAGCACTTATCATCAATAGTTCACCTAGAATTAACCCTTATCTCACTCCACAGATAACACAGAGCATTGCAGTATATACTTAGATGTAAGATGATTCATCACTTAGCAGCATACAACAGACCAGATCTAGTAGAACAAGCACTTAGCAACTTCATACACATCTAATCTATCACCTATACACATCTAATAAGCACAAAGCATAAGTAAATCTATCTAAACATGTCATAGCAATTAGCAAGAGAGGGAAAACACATCTAAGTAATAGCACAAAGCATGACACACAAATTTATGTGGTTCACCCCCACCCTGGGGCTACGTCCACCAACTCTTCTTCTCTATTATTGCTGGCCAATCAGTTACAAGCACAGAGCCTCAAAACCTACTCCGCGCAGGAAAAGAGATCTGCGCAGCTCACTAGATCCTCCTTCCCTGAGTAGCTCTAAGCATAAAACCTTCTTACAATTCATGCACTCATCACTTACAATGCTTGCACTCAGSTTTGCAAGTATATCACACAGATCAACTCTTCACACTAAGCCACTTCTCAAGTGTCCTAAAAAAGGTCCCTTATTATATAGCCTAGACTTCTACTTATACATTACAAAAAGGGGCCTAAACATGGGTAAACCCATGGGACGACATCCTGGTCCCGTTACATTATCCCCCAAAACCCACAAAGGACCCAAAAAGGGGMTCTAGCTTCCACGATCTTCGCTTCGCCTTGCGCTCCATCTTTGACAGGCTGTCAAAGTCCCAAAAATGGTCAAATATGACCAAKTGTTCCTCAAAACTTGGTCAAGGGCCAACATGCCCCCAACACTCACCTATGACTCGTCCCGAGTCACTCAGGTCTGGGTAACCTTACCTCAAAGGTCTCAAGCTTGGCTCGAGCTGCTTTGACTTGTCTCTGTGCTACTGCTTCTTCCTCARCAAATTCCTAAATAACTGCTTCGTTGATAGGTCCTTCCAATTGCTTCTCGACTGTAACAACTACTTGTTCTAGTATTGTTCCTTGGCCTTCAATTTCTTCAAACAATAGATAGGCCGCCTCCTGGCTCGACTGGAGTTTCTGGGTGACTTCCATCACTTTGTTCTGCGTGGTAAGAACGATTTGTTGGGTGGTGCATTGTTCTTGGGATCTCTTCATCCTCTCAATGGGTGATAGGAGCTTGAGCTGTGCCTGTATTGTATCTGTGTGCTTCTTTACTTCCTGGAGTTGGGACTCCAATTTCTTCAACTCTAGGTCTTCAGATAGTTGTTCATATATTTGCGCGCTTCTGTTGCTTAACTGTTTGAATTCTACAGCAAGTGTTTTAATCCTCTCGATTGCGCTCTGAGCATTCAATTCTCGTTGGTCATGCACTTCTTGCGGGGTACTTGGTATAGTTTGAAGCTCTAATTCCATGACCCTTTGTTGAAGCTGTTGAATAACTTCAGAAAGCTTCATCACTTGACGTTCGAAGGGTTCTTCTCTCTTTTTTTCTAAGATAGTGATAGAGCGGAATGCTCGGTTAACTGCTTCTTCAATCTCGATCTGCTTCACGAGCAGTTGCTCTTTCTCCTTTTGGATCTTCGCTCTATCTTCTTCAAATTTTTCTTGGAGAGAATCCTTCTCTTGTTGCTTGGCTTGACGTTGTTCTATGATTTCCTCTTGTACTTTCTTTAAGGCTTGAGTAACCTACGCTTTTTCTTCCTGTGAGTGTTGGAGGCATACTTCGACTGTATCAACAATCTTGCGGAGTTGAACTGATTCTTCTCCCACTTTTGTTGTTCCTTCTAGCAGAGGTGCAGTAGAGACTACACGGCTAGACTGGAGTTCCTGTTGCACTTCTTGGAGCCCAATTTCAATCTTGTTATATATCTACTCCTACTTCGCTTCATGCTTTTTTGTTATCTCTTCTATGGCTTCATTCATAGTTGCGAGGAGGAAACTAAAGTCGTTCGGAGTGAGTGTGGTCTACATCTTAGTTACGGTTGCTTTCAATTTCTTCCGGGAGGGAGACTTCGGAGGTGACCCTTTTCTCTTCTTTATAACTTCGACTTCATCTTCCGGTCTCTGTTAGACTTCCTCTAGGTCTTCGCCATTACCTCCTTGATCTGGTGTGATAGAAGCTGTCCTTATAGATCTGCTATCTACATCCTGAACCTCTTCAGGCTTCTTCGTCTTCTTTGTCTTACTGGGCCCAGATGTGTCTTGTGCAACTTCTGGGTTGTTGATATCTGAAATGTCCACTGGATCTGCTGCAACAAGGAGGTCCCCTGACCATTCCTTGGTGATCTCTTCTAAGTCTTCTTATGTCAGCTTATAATAGGACTGAAGTTGTTCCTGGTGCTCATCGACACATGGATTTAGGTATATAAAGTAGTGGTCCACACTGAACTTTATCAGAGGTCGAAACCTTTGTAAAGTGTTCGGGGTTATGTGAGGTTCACCCCCTATGGCTGCTTTCAATTGGTTATAATACGTGTGGAAAATGACATTCGATTGCCATTGCTTGTTCATGTCAGTCGATTACCACAATGTACTGAACTTCGCGGCTAGTGGCTTAAAGGGGTCGAGGTCCTGGAAGGTTGCGCCTTCCAGTAGCTCCCATGCAACAAAAGTGATCAGTATTAGAAGCCAGCTAAAATGGAATTCATGCCCCTGATCCTAGGCTTCTCTACAGTCAATCTCTAGCTGGTTTACCAGGTACTTCGCCCAGTTCATCTGTAGTCCCTCTACGCATTTTCCTGCGAGTTCAACTACAAAGCCTGATACTTGTGTAGGTTGATTCTTACGTACCAGCTTCCATGTGATTAGTTGACATGCGAGGCACACTATGCCACTTTCGATAGAGGCTACCTTGTAGCCTCGCGTGCCCTTCTCGACATTGCCATAAGCTTCTTTAATATTCTATGAAAGAGCGTTGTCCACGGTCTTTCCAGGGTAGTAATCCTGGGGATCATGGCCCTGCATGCGAAGCTCGATGATCCTATTGATTAGAGCCAGATCAACAGTTATGCAATGGTTTACCATAGGTATCCTTTGTGGTAACTTGATAGCAACAATTTTACACAAGCATTCACCTCCTGGTGTCTACTGAAGTGTGGTATTTTCATAACATTGAGCAAAGTAGACTGCGCGAGGTTCATCGTCCATTGCTGAGGGACGATCTTCGAATTCTTGCTCTTAGTTTTTGTCAAGTACTTATATGGGGCGAGCATGCTATAAACCTTATGGTCCCCCAGGTTGAAGTTGAAAAACTTCAACGCTGTAACCTTGTCTTGATCTACGCGGTAGGTGTGTACTCCTTTCGGTAGATATGCAGTGACTAGGGTGTATTCAAAGTCTCTAGGGAAACTATCCCTGTTAATCGCACTGCTCAGAGGGGGTATGTAAGCTGGAAGGATGGATGGCACTAACTTCGCGTTGGCTATGTCGTCTCTATGCTTAGTTCTCCTTTCCGCGCTGGCTCGAGATGTTCCTGCTCGAGCAGTCGATGGGGAGGCTTGCACTCCCCTCGTCGATTATGCTTGGACTTCGGTGGACATTCCTCTTTCCAACATGACTCTCTCATTCATTAAATGGAGAAGGACTTCTATGATGGATTCCTCAACTACAGTGAGCTCGTCGGACATACACACTCAAAAAAGATAATCGAGGCACGATGATCTCAGATACTACACTAGGATCAACAATCTGCTTGCAATGATCACTGTATACAATCACTAGTTCCGTGGGCTTCGAATTTTCAGTTGGAAAAAGTGTTCTTCGGGCACAGCGCGACGAGCTAAATAGGAAATTCGTCAACGGTCTGCTTGCAATGGGTATGAAGCTTCCATTATCGTAGATTTGTCTGTTATGGTGAGGTCCAATGGTCTGGTGGTGATCCTTTAATGCTTTTCTATCCGTTCAGGGCGGAAGTTGAACGGGTATATTGGTCCAACGACTATATTTCTTCACCACGATGAAGTGCCATATGTCACTGTTTTGATATCTCGACAAAGTTCAATTCCTATGATTTTTCCTTCTGTAGTGTTCCACCTGGGATCTCTTGTAACTTTTCAATCTTCACCTTTTTCTTACTTAATTTTCTAGCCTTCTTCCCGGTAGTCTTCAACTCGGTCGATCTTTTCCCATTCTGATCCCTATCTTCTTTCGACATAGTCACTTCACACTACTGAGATTCTTTCTTCAGATTTGAGGGTAATACTCCTTCAACATATGGATTAGGTATTTCAGTCTTCTATGGTTCCTCTAATGCTCTTATAGATTTGACGTCCACGTCCATGGTGTCCAATAGCTTAGATCTATTCTCTTGTTCTTCCATCAAGTAGGCGATCCTTCTAGTCATAAATTCCATGAGTTCTTGCTTCTTCTGTTCTAGGGCTTCCTTTTCTTCTTTTCTTTGGATCTGGTCTTTTTCAATCTAGATCTTGCCTAAAAAAGCTGGAAATGGGGCACGATCCTCAATAAATTTAATAACTTCGAATTCTTCCTTTGTCGAAGCTCCATGGGTACTCATAGCTATCTGGGTAATCCTGCCACATAGGGTTACCATTTTTCCTTTAAACAACCCTATTTTTCCTAGTGAAGGAACCATAGCAGGCCTTCCTAGGGTTTCCCAAGTGCTTTTCATCATAATGTTCATCTGTGTTTCCTCATCCAGAGCATAGTCAATGTCGAAGTCTCCTATTCTTACTTCAATTTTCTCCTTTTCTTTGAAGATCTCTGACAAACTGGCATCTTTATGTTCATTTAGGGTTTCTTTCATTTTCAGTAACATAATCTCTGATTCTTTCTGGGGTTCTTCTATAATCTTAGTCTCTTGATCTCCTTTAGGGTTTGCTTGCTCCATATTCATCTTTTCAAGTCTAGCAATCATTCTAGGGAAATCCAGTACTTCATTGTAACACCCTGTTTCCCCCAGTTTGTAAAAATAACTATACTGGCCAAGAACTGTGGCAAACTCAAAATGTGAATGTGTGATGTGAATGGACCTTGTGAAAAAGGTCGATGAATGTGAATAATATTATGAATATATATTGCAGGACTGCTGAGAGGGGATATGCTGAAAAAGAGACCACGATGGCTAAAGAAAGGTGGTGGAAGGTACCTGGAAAGGTGGCGTTAACTTCCACTGAAACCAATACCGTATTTGGACTTCACTGACCTGGAGAACCAAGAGTGGCTCGCTGGCCCCGAATTAAATGACTCACTAGGATTGGTAGGTAGATGGTTCCTCATGAGTAATGAGGGATGGGGGGGGGGTGAACTGCCCATCCATAGAGCTGTCAGGCTTGACTATTGCGAGGGAAATCGCGCCACACGCAACCTGGCAAGAGGAAAAAAGGCATGAGGGAGAAGTGAGAAGGGGGCATACACGAGGGAAGGAAGAAAAACTCTGGAAAAATACAGAGTGAGTGATAGTAGAGAAGAAGGAGAGCAACCTTTGTTCTCGATCACTGGAAAATAGAGACGCAGTCTCGCAACATCGTGGTCTTAGCTCGGGGGTGGATAGTGGTAAATATGTTGGGAGTCGCTGAGCCTATGGTTGGGTGGAAATGAGCACCCCTCTCAGTAGTTGCATCACTTCTGGTGTTTTCTGATAAGTGTTTTTCATCTTGTATCTGGAAATGTATATTCTGACATTTATGCTCATAAGTTGTGAAATCATGAAGGGTTTCAGTATAAGACTGTCTGTGTGGTGTTTGATCAGAAATGGTGGTTGCATGATTTTGGAAGGACCATGTATGGCTTACGTTTATAGATATATTTGTACATATATATATATATATATATATATATATATATATATTGAATTAATTCAGACTTCGAGTCTGTTCTTGGGAAATCTATACCTCTATTCGTCCCCAGGAATACCCGTAATCGATCTCTCCACAGAGATATCCTTCTTGGAAATCTTATCAAGAACCTGGAAAAGGATTTGAAGGCGCAAGTCTTAGTAACCCTATACGAGGAAGAATGATCCTCTTGAAATCCTGAAATAGCAACGTAAGGATAGGTATCGATCGACAGATGAGATCCCATCGGAAGATCTGCGGTCATTCATGATCGTTAGGTTGGAGGAAGAAATAAGGGCATTACATGCCTTAACCCCTTTCCTTTATCTTTGTAAGTGGCGAAGAAATCGGGACCATAGATCCCCAAGGTCCATGAGAGTATTTGGACCGTTGGTTTTTTTCCACGTCCAGGGAGCAGTGGAAGAGTGCACAATGTGGGACCGATCTGAACCATCAGATCTTAGTTAGAAAACCCAGCAACCGTTGGATCCGTCAGGAGATGCATGAGGGTTAAGCCCTCGTGAACAGGGGCAAAAGTCTCGAGAAGGAGTTCGTATCGGGATTTCGACATTCGGGAATTCGGGAGTCCGAAGGATGAGAGTTCGGGCACTCGACATCAGAAGTCTTGAAATAGCGAAAGGGGATTTGATCCATCCATCTATGGGAGGACGCGTGTCGCAGAATCATCTGTTTCAGATTTTCGGGCACCGAGACTCATAGAGGTGAGTGCCTAGCCCTTGCAAGTGGCAAAGTTGCGAAAAAACCTAAGCCGTCTGTTGGAGGGAGGACACGTGTCGCGAAATCACCCATATCGGGGATTCAAACATCAGAAGTCCTAGCGGGAAGTCTTTCAACTTCGTGGGTGGCGAAGTCGCGAGAAAATCGTAGCCATCCATCTGAGGAGGACAGGTAGCACCTTGTCGTGTGCGCAGACCCTGTAGGAATCAATGAGGTCAAGGAAATCTTTCATGGTTCCAGAGAAGAGAAGCTTGGGAGGGATAGTGCCATTTTGTGCACAGAGCCTTAGCTGCAAAGATCACAGAAGAGAAGTAAAGGCCGAGACCTTTGATACTTAAGAAATCTTCCAAGGAGAAGGAAGAGAAGCGCATGCTCAAGGAGGAGCTATGATTGTCGTTAGATCAGCTAGAGTGAAATAGATCTGGGTCGTCGAAAATGTACGTCCAAACATGCGCATAAGAGAGAAGAAACAGACAACAGAGAGACTTCGTATAGAAGTGCTGAAATGTCATGGTCCGTTGGATCGTACTGAGTTGCGAGGGAGTTAAGCTGTAGAAGCAACCATGGGAGAAGCTGTATGGACGGTGGAGACACTTCGAGATAGCAGTGGCGAATAGCCGATAGCCGTTGGATCTTGTAGGGTTGCAAGGCGGTTAGGGCTGGGGCAGTCCCGAAGAGGTCCAAGTTTGGGATCTCGCATCTCGGGGTTTCGCAAGAAGAGAGCGCAAGAGTTGGGTGCTCCAACTCACGAAGTCGCGAAGTGCGAAATCGTGAGGAGAAAAATCTGAACCGTTGGATCCAGGAACGGGAGGACCGTTGGATCAGGGCCTTATCATGCGTATCGTGCACTCAGAGGTTAGGAGGTTCAGAGGACCTCTTCTCGACATCAGA